>JAOPHQ010001057.1:0-32500 GCA_030340625.1 Merluccius polli | reverse complement strand
GTCGAAAAAAACGACAACAAGCATTTACCAGACTAACGCTTAAAGAATGTGATGATATGTGATGTTTTTTCTCTCTCTAACATAATAGGCTACATTGGTGTATCGGTTACTGATGAACAGTAGACATCAAGAACAAGACAACAGGGGGGTTTGTCGACATACAGTCAAAGTCATGAGGTTGAGTCTTACTCCAGAAAGGAGTACGACGTCTTCTGCCCCATAGAACAATACTGAATGTCGCAATCACAACCTCATACATCTACTTTCATACGTACATTTATACACAAAGGACACACACATAAAGGAAAATACATGGGCACACACACACACACCGACACACAAAAACAACACGCCTAACTTCAATGTAATTTGCCAATAATTTCATACAAATATATCTATTTAATTCAAGCAACATTTACTACACGTATTCTATCTGTGCTGCAGACAGACAGATAGACGGACAGACGATAAGGAGAAAGAGGGAGAAAGTGGCAGTTGTTACAATTTGGACCAACCTCCTTCCGTCCGCTTGGGACAACGATCAGAGATTGACCTGATTGTCGTCCCAAAATAGCAACGTTCGATTCACACACACACACAGCGTTTCAGCCAAATTGATGGGAAATGGTTGATATTCAATGTGGGGCGAGCGAGGGCGGCTCAGTCAATCAGAAATTAAACGACACACATGTGCAGACACACACACACACACACACACATTGCACACACAGACACATGCGTGCAGATACACACACACACACACACACACACACACACACGACACAATGCATGCAGACACACACACACTTGCACACAGTGCACACACAGACACATGCGTGCAGACACACATACAACGCACACACAGACACATGCGTGCAGACACACACACACACACACTCATACACAACGCGCACACAGACACATGCGTGCAGATAGACACACATGCATGCAGACACACGCACACACATACACAACGCGCACACAGACACACATGCATACTGACACACGCATACACACACAGACACATGCGTGCAGACACAAACACAAACAAAGACAGACACTCTTATGTGCACACACGTGTGCAGACAAACACACACACTCATTGGCACTCAGATAACAAGAAGAAGAAGAAGAACATTTTCGTTGCTGTGCCATCCAGAAACCCTCAGCCCCTCACTCTCTCACCTCTACTTCCGAAAAACAAAAACAACACAACAATGCAAAACCAGGTGCGTAGTTATTTGCACTGAGTCAATTCGCTCAGTGGTTCTGAGCGGCACCGGGTCCGGGGGGTCCTGCTCTGTCTCCATGGCGCCGGGCGGTAGGCCAGTAGCGATATTTAGGACATGGGACAGAGTCCACAGACCTGAGGGGCGTCGTTCCCTCGCCCGCTTCCACTGCTAAACAGAATTCACTGAATCGGCTTTTCCTTTGTATTGCTTAGAATGGGGAGTGCAACGTGGACCAAAATGCTTTGTTGAGGCCTTTACCGTTTACCAAGTGGATTTTTTTTTTGGGGGGGGGTGGGGGGGTGTGGAGGGGGGGGGGGTGGGACAACCAAAAACAAACAAACACAATTTCAACACGGGCTGATGTCAACATAGAGGTGGACCGACCGCGTATCGGTCGACCCCTGACCGTTCACCGCCGGTGCGCCGGTGAACCCTGAACTGCCGAGGTTGAAGGCCTGCTACGGTCGCTACCCCCGTGAAGCTGCGTTCCCGCCCACGAGGGGAGGGGGGGGGGGTGTGTGGGGGGGGGGGGGGGGCGGCGGCGGACGTCGTTGTGTGTGTTTGCATGAGGTGTCAAAAAAAACTGTCGCGTATTTAATCTCTCAGCGCTGCGTGTGACTAACTAACTCGCTACGCCAAGGGAACCGCTCGGTGTGTCGGAATGCTCCTGAACTTATTTTGAAGCCTTCTCAATGTGAAACTTTGTGGGTTTTTTTGTTGTTGTTTTTTTTATAATAAAAGTACAAAAAAATCTAATAAAATGTGCTCATTACAGGAGGAAAATAATAATTAAGGAGTAAAATAGTCATGTAACTTTGAACTTCTAGACGTTTTTTAACAATGTGGCGGTGTTTACTGTTTTTTCTAGTTGATTACTAATGTGTGATGTTGTCCACAAGTGGGAAAAAAAAACTTTTTTTTTTGTTTAGTTTTTTCTAATTGTACAATATCTATATCAGATAGAAGACAGGTAGCGGAAGGGTAGAGAGAACTCCACACAGTCACATTATGACCTGACATGTTTCTGTCCACCATACAGTACACTGGTGTTGTCCAGCACCTCAGCAGCTTCCCAACCGCCTCCAGCTGCACATCACTGGGAAACGTCCCGATATAACTGATCCAGAACGAGGGTGACATTTAACTAATCAGTCATCATTTATCCAATATTAGGAAGGAAATTAGCGAGCTTGCTGCACAATTTCACAATTTCTGGCGGCAGAGGCCTACTGACCCCCAGTAGGGTCATGTTAGCTTTCTTCTTCCATATTCAGATCACAACATGTGTTTAAATGGGACAACAGAACAATTAAACACACTTACACTAACCACAGTGTGTGCTGTACCACACAGCCATTTTTAAAAGACAAGTCGTTAAATGTGACCTGCTCTCCCCGGACGGGATTTTGATAAGAATTAAAAGTCCTGTCGTGTGAGCTTGGCGTTAGGAAGCTGAATGGTTATGTGGTTAAATTGGGGGGAAATAGTTTCCAGACAAAGCCATTCCACAGTGATGTGTGCAGTGAAACTTCAGTGGATCTCTAAGCCAATCAGTAAGGCTGTGAGAACTTTCCTACATTTGGACCACATTCATATTCATCTGCAGTGTAGCCAATCCAATCAAATCCACACAACCCAAACCCAATCACAAGTAGTGCAAAAGGCTTTTCTGATGCATAGGAGCACTGACTGGATGAGTACAAAGTATTTCAGATCATAATGTGACCGCTCTCTCTGTGTGCGCAAGTGTGTATGTGTGCTTATGTGTGTGTGTGTGTGTGTGTGTGTGTGTGTTTGCAGGCATGTGTGTGTGTATTTTTATACACGCATGTGTGTGTGTAAAATACTGTACTGATACTTTTGTCGTGATGAACTGAACAGCACCAAACAATTGCCGAGGCCATGCTACACGCCTATTGAATTGAATTATTAACATTACAGAATACATGACAAAAACACATTCAAATACAATGCCGTGAATAAAGCTTGTTTTGTGGTCTGTGTGTGGGTGAATGAAGTACATTGTTGTAAAGCACTTTGGCTGGTTACAGTGACTTACAAAAACAAGCTCTATTTAAATGCAGTCCACTTATAAATGACTGTCCACACTGTATTCTATTCTCTCTGCCACTTTAAATACAGATTTAGATTTAATATGTGGCCAGACATTTTTAAGTTCATACAATTGTATTGTTCTTGGCACAATTTCAAATAAAAATCAAAGCAAAATGTCTGCAAGAAATAATTCCCCTCTTTAAAAAAATCTAGTTTGGAAAGTTTTACAATCATACATTGAGAGGCAATATATAATGAGATACGTTCAGGTTCAAGATTGTAATAATTATACGAAATGATGAGTTACTTTACAACAAAGTTGTACTGAGGTTTGAGAGAAAAAAATGGCCCACCTGAAAAAAGTTAATTCTTAACTGTAAGAGAATTGTGTCTATTTTCCCGTTATAACATCAACAGCTCAGCGATGGGGCTGTTCATGTATACTACAGACATGAGGTTGCTCCTGTCTGCTCGTAGAAGTCTATACAATAAATAACCAGTAACTGTACCTAAAGTAGGATTGTGGAACTAAGGTTTCGAGTGAAAACTGTACAATGTGTGGTCATGTTTGGCTTGTTTGTGTTCATCATTGACTAGAGGTTACTGGATCATTTTAGTTCCTTTGTTTTGGGTTGTTTTCCAGAGGTGACTGTACAAGTAGAGCAGTAAGGAAGGACAGACTATCTTGTGTTTTTACTGTTCTCGAATTAAAGCCAAATTATACATTATTTAACGTCATGTCTATTATTGTGCAAAAAAAAAAAAAAAAAAAGTTTCATAATGCAATTACAAATGATACATGATATAGTTATTGCCTTTAGATGGTCTACAGATACTGTGAACACACACACACACACCTCTATTTAAATGATGAGCAGGAATATCAGTTATGCTTCTTAGTAGGCTGTCATCTATTACACACAACGATACTACATGTGTCCTCATGTGCACATGTAGTTACAGATGCGCACTGCACTTCCCTGGGCTTTGCACCTGCACCCTGCACACGATAACAAAGCTGAACCAAGCCATCCCAACTAATAACACACACAAAGCCATGGTCCTGGCCCATGGGACTGGACACCAGTTCTTCTTTAATTGGGACCCACCGCACTCGGCCTCCCATTGGCTGGCCGCTTGCCACTCCGCTTTGCCACATGCTCGCAGACCCGGAAGCAGAAGGCTGCCTGGTGTGTGAGTGTGTTGTTGTGGTGGTGGGTAGAGTCGACGAGAGGGAGACCTGGGGGGGAGAGGAGAGGAGAGGAGCTACATGGGGGAGTGACACGTCGGGGATGGAAGATGATCGACCGAAAACTTCCGGGAGAAACGCCATGCCGCGGCTCCTCGGCGGCGGCGGCGGCGGCGAGGCCAGCGGGACGCCGCGCACAGAAACTTCTCCGGCCGACGGTAAAGTTGGGGATTTGAGCCGACACGTCCTCATCCTCAGCGGCGACGCCGCCGCCGCACCCGCCGCCGCGTTGGCCGCGCGGAGCGGAGAGAGCGAGCCCGAGATTCAGCGGCGCGCGGCGCGGCGCGAGGAGGAGGAGGAGGAGGCGGACGGGGATGGAGACGCGCGCGACGGGCGTCACGGCGGGACCACCGGTACGGTGGTGGATATTTTAAACCGCAATTTTGGGATATATATGTCTAAGTCGCACTCCCTCCACCGTAGAGGTGGAGGAGTTGGAGGTGATGGAGGAGGTGGAGGTGATGGAGGAGGAGGTGATGGAGGAGGTGGTGGTGATGGAGGTGATGGAGGAGGAGGCTGCAACAACAACAACAAGGATAGCCACAGTGAAGGAAACGCCACGGTCAGGGCAGTGCTGTCTGACCGTAATGTTGATGTTGGAGACTATGGACCAACACCATCATCACCACCACCAACACCACCATCATCATCATCAACCCCAGACCCGCAGCAGACCCAACACGAGCCAGTGCTGTACTATGACCCGGGACCGGAGGAGGAGACGCCGGTTCTGCGGGAGGAGGTGGAGTCGGACTCCGACGACTGCTACTACAACTTTGACAGCATGGGCCACGCCGTCGCCGCCGCCGCCGCGGACCGCCGCTCCTACCTGGACGCGGAGCAGCACGTGTACTGCACCGTTTACTGCATCGCCAACGACACCGACTACCGGAGCGGGTTTGGTGAACTCGCAGCGGCGGTGGCGGCGGACCGCTGTCATGACGACGCGACGCCGTCTGGCGCAGGGGAGATGCAGACTCAGATTGAGGCGGCGGCCCGTTCGGTCGTGGGTTCGTATCCCGAGCTGTGCAACCTCGGAGACCTGGTGCTCGCCGCCCGCCGCGTGTCGGCGAGCTGCCTGGTGTGTCTGCTGGACGGGGCGTCCATCGTGCCGCTGCAGTGCTGCGGGAAGGCCGTGTGTGACGAGTGTCTGAAGCGCTACATCAGCTCCCAGGTGTGTGTGTGTGTGTGTGTGTGTGTGTGTGTGTGTGTGTGTGTGTGTGTGTGGGGGGTGTGTGTGTGTGGGTGGGTGGGTGGTCAGACAGACATGGTGGTGCTGTTGGTGTGTGTGTCTGTCTGTGTCAGACACAGCCTGTGTGTGTGTGTGTGTGTGGTCAGACAGACATGGTGGTGCTGCTGGAGTTGACGTGTGTGTGAGTGTGTGTGTGTGTGTGGCAATGCCCTGTTTGAAGTTTTCTTTGGGGCCCATCCTCTGGATTAAGCCCACTGTTTGGTGTGTCTATTGGTTGTGATGTAATATTGGACCTTTATGCTTTTTGAAATGTAAGTGTAGGCCTATTATAATGCAGACAATGTGTGTTGTTGTTATTACAGTCAAGCTCATTTTGCTTTAAAGTCAACCATCAAATCAACACATTCAGTCCAAATGGAAAGTTGGAGTTTGGTTTACATCCCCCTAAGGTTTACATTTAAGGGGATTTTTATTTGTGCTCATGTTATACCTAACCACACCAACAGCCATCCTGTTTAACCGGTCAAACTTTGACCATCATGCCATTACAATGGCAATATCAGATTACATAATCGACATTTCGAGTGTGTGTGTGTGTGTGTGTGTGTGTGTGTGTGTGTGTGTGTGTGTGTGTGTGTGTGTGTGTGTGTGTGTGTGTGTGTGTGTGTGTGTGTGTGTGGGTGTAACACACTACCTCATGTTGTTACCATTGTCCTTTTTGTTCTACCTATTGTCAGTGTACACACACACACACAGTAGGTTGTGTGTTGCCTCATCGTGTGTCATTTCAACTGGTTGTACCAGCTTGAAATCATAAGGAGAGGAGGGTATGACAGATTGTAATAACATCTGAAGGAGGGACACACACACACACACACACACACACACACACACACACACACACACACACACACACACACACACACACACACACACACACACACACAGTGCCACCAGAGATGTGAGGTCATGGAAAAGGTAGCTGGAAAGCAGAAAAGAGACAAAGCGAAAGCTTGTGTGAAAAGGGTTAAAGACCAATCCGGAGGAAGGGTACGATAAGGTGTTTTGTTACATTTATTTACAGCATTCAGTGTGTTGGGTGTCACTAGTGATACAACACTATTCAGACTGTCTCATTATGACACAAGGTCTAGGCTTGCATCATAATCTATTTGCATAGTCTTTACTGCATCCTCAATATTACCTGCCCAACAACCACTGTGTGGTTGGCAGATGCCTAGCTGTTTGACTATCACTGGTTATAAACAGAGCAGAGCACACACACACACACACACACACACACACACACACACACACACACACACACACACACACACACACACACACACACACACACACATACAACTCCCTAAGGCGTTGCTCTTTGTGTCCACACACAGACTGTAGCAACACATGCCTCTTGGAAGTAGGCATTGGTGTGTTTTTGCATAACTCAGAATAATTTATATGAAAACATAATTTACATTTGACATGAACAACAGCAGCTGTTTAGCAGCAACATTTCTACACATATTTTGAGATGGGCTATTCAGTGGTGGTGGGTAAGCAAGATCGTCTGTGATGCTTCATTGACTGACCCACCTGTCCGTATTCACCGCCCAGGTACAAATTGGCAAGGCTTACATCGCGTGTCCGATCCCCGAGTGCAGCGGCATCCTTGGGGAGGGACTCGTGGTTTCTCATCTGGCCAACGAGGAGCTGGCCAGATACCACTACTTCCTTGAATTGTGTCAACTGGATGCGAGCACCAAACCCTGCCCCCAGTGCAACCTGTTCACCTCTCTGGAGACCAACGCACCCAACCGCACGGAGCATAAGTACAAGGTGATGCCGCTGAACGACAGCACGACAGCGGTGGTGCTGAGATCCCTGCGCGTAATGCATGCAGTCGACTTTCAAATGCAGAGGGAGAGTGCATTGATTGCTAGAGTTATCCTCCTGCGTTGATACACTTTAGTGTACACTTTAGTGCAGGCTTGGGCAATCTGTTCCACAAAGGGCCGGTGTGGCTGCAGGTTTCTTTTCCAACCAAGCAGCAGCACACCAGACTTGACTCATTTAATCAACTGATCTCAGTCTTCAGAGAGCTGATTGGTCAAACTGTGTGCTCTTGGTTGGTTTGAACAAAAACCTGCAGCCACACCGGCCCATTGTGGAACTAATTGCCCAGGCCTGCTTTAGTGTATCACCTTAGAAAGTACAACTCTGCTGTATCGACAAGTTGATTCATTATTTAGTACCATAAAATGTAGAATACTATAAATAATTTGCAAATGTCCATGTTACCAGAATCAAAGGTCCTAATTGCATCCTAATTGCAGCAAAGAAACACACTTCACTGTTCATTGTATAATGATCCGAAACAATTTCATATTGGATTATTATTTACTTGATAAATTAGATAGGTTGATGATCACAATGTGAATAAATTAAAGTTAAATCAATCTATTAAATGTGCTGTAGGTAAGATTTGAAAGTTGTAAAGTGAGAGAGAGCAGAAAAGATCAGAAGTGAGCAAGATTGTGAATCTTGCTCTCCGTCCCTCCCTCCCTCTCTGCTCCCTCCCTACGTTTCTCCGCTATCAAGAAGTATTGCATTTCCCGCACCTGTGATTGACAAACGGGGAAGGGATGGGAGCGGTCTAAAATGCAAAGTCATTCGAAACAGATATTCTCACAGTACATTTCACTCACTAATAGCTAACGAATGGCTGGGCCATTTCTAACAAATTACCCTCAAATAATGGCTCTTAAATCTTACCTACAGCACCTTTGACTTATCACTTGACGTATCACTTATCACTAACAACTATCAAGCTTCCACCAATTGTTTTTATTCCCTCTGTCTCTACCCCCCCCCTACCATGTCCCCTTTCTCCTCTTTCTTCCCCCACTGCAGATCGAGTGCAGTGCGTGTCAGTTCATATGGTGTTTCAAGTGCCACGCTCCCTGGCACAGTGGGCTCAAGTGCCGCGACTACAGGCGTGGAGACAAGCTGCTGCGGAAGTGGGCCAGCGTCATCGAGCACGGACAGAGAAACGCGCAGAAATGTCCCCGATGCAAGGTATAGCAACCCTGGCGATGATCGAGGTGGGAGGCAGGGTAAGATGATGATGGGTAATTGGTGGGTGGGCAGGTGGGTGGATTGATGGATGGGTGGGTGGGTGGATGGATGGATGGATGGATGGGTAGGTGGATGATGAAAACACGGGTAGGTGAGATGTAAACCAGTCAGTTGGGTTCAATCTTCAAAATAATTGAATTCAAATGGAAAAATGTGTGTAATTCCCATTTGGTTGTTCATTGACCAGGAAACAAACAAGTCAAGTGTGTGGCTTTAATCGACTTGTTTGCTTTGAGAACATGCTTTTCATGTGAGCCGCTCTTTCTCCAGATCCACATTCAGCGCACCGAGGGCTGTGACCACATGACCTGCACACAGTGTAACACCAACTTCTGTTACCGCTGCGGAGAGCGTTACCGGCAGATGAGGTTTATTTTCCTTTTTCTCCTTCTTTTTTCTCCGTTCCTTTCTCTGTCTTTGTGTTTTGTTACCCCCTCGCTCCTGTGTAACCTTCGGTGTATTTCTTGGCGGTTGTCAGGTTTTTCGGGGACCATACGTCAAACCTAAGCGTGTTCGGCTGCAAGTATCGCTACCTTCCTGACAAACCACATCTGAGACGTCTGATAAGAGGGTCGGTCTGTGGTGAGTTGTCGTGGGCGACGCAGCCACACCTACCGGCTTCCCACTGGAAACTGGAGATTCCCTTTTGCGGTTCGCCTTGAGGACCGACCAATAATTGTCCCTCGCTCACGTCTGCTCAGTTGGCTAATCTATTTTGACACCAGCCACAGCTAGTTAGCTGCTCCATGGTCTCTGAAGAATGCTAGCTATTAGCAGCTAAAGGTGATTAGCTAGCAGCAGGGGTGCAAGAGGAGCCGCAAGCTAATTCTCCAAGGACCGAAATCTCCGTTACAGCTCCCATTGTTTTCACCCCATGGGTGATATCGGCTCATGGGCACGTATTTGATTCGGTCATAGGTAGGAGCATTAAGGTGGGGCGGGTCCAGAGGGGGTTTTTACAGTTGTATTAAAAGCATTGCTAGGGGCAACTCATCCCTTAATATTAGTAGGGACATATTATCCCTATAAATACACACATGTGGGGTGTCCGGTGGTCTAGCGGACTAAGGCGCCTGTCCATGTATACTAGGCTCCTTGGAGTGGTGTCCTCCCTACTTCCCTCCCCCCTACAGCTCTGCACGCTGTCCTATCCAATAAAGCATAAAAATGCCAAAAATATATTTATGTAGCTGGTAAAGCTAATGTCAATAATAGAACATGACATCAATCGAATAATGTATTTTGAATGATCTGCATTTACCAAAATGAATCCAATATGACCACAAATGAAAACAGCAGGCAAATGATTGCATCTCTCCATCTCTACAGCCAGTAAGGTGGTGTTTGCTCCTGTGGTCCTTGTGTTGGTCGTGGTGCTTGGTGCTCTGTCACTGGTGATAGGTACGCGCACACACACACGCACACACGCACACACGCACACGCACACACACACACACACACACACACCCCTTACCATCGCTCTTATTTATTTTTCTCACCCATCTCTTTCTCCCTCCCTTCCTTCTGTTCCCCTCCTCTTTTTCTTCTTCTCCTATCCTGGTCCGCAGGACTGGTGGTTTTCCCAGTTTACTATGTGTGCAAGAGGAAGAAGAAACAGCAGCTTGCTCAGGGGTCGGATAAAGGTGGCGTGACCTTTTAACAAAGCAATCTCACTGAGACATTTCCCATCGACCGAGCGAGCGACTCATCCGACCTCAAGCGACGGCCTCCTCTATCGAGAAGTTTGTTGTAAAAACAAGATCCTCCATCTTTGCTTGTCACTTTTTTTCTGGAATTTCCTTCAAAATCTTTTTCTCTCTGTCTCTCGTCTTCCTCTCTACTCCCCCCCCCCCCCTGTCCTCCTGTCAGGGGGAATTCATGGGAAACTGGCGCCAAGTTGACTGCAGACAGGGCTGGGTACAGTTTACAGGAATGTTGAAATATTAACGAAACTGCACTGGCAAGCGTGCTAACACTAACAATGAGGCTAACAGGAAAACAGCCAATAATAAGGAAGTTGATGGAAAGAAAACAGCCATTTCATGACAAGTTAGTACTAATTGTTACATACCACAAAGAAACTAACACAAACTATGGCCAATTCTTGGGGTATTTGAATAGTTTTAATCTTGGATCAAGATTGCAGCTTTAATTGAATCCCTATGTTTGGAAACTTGGAAAGAGTATTTTGCTATGATTTTAAACATTGTGTGTTGCTGTTAGTGTTGAACAGGTACCTTCTTGTTCCTATGGTGGCCATCACAGAATTTGAAAGATCTAAAGTTTCTTGTTCCAAAGTTCAAATTGCTTCAAAGACCAAAATAACTTTAATTCAAACGAGGCTGATTGTAACAGAATCAGTCTGTTGCACAGTTCTGATCATGACCTTTAGAGCCTTTAAGGTACACACACACACACACACACTCACACACACACCTGGAATGGTGCCAGAGAGCAGAGGATTTTCTAAAGCTTTAACGGTTGTCGCCCGGCAACAACCGGCTTGCTCTCCGTTAATCAACCCCCCCCCCACCTTCACCTCAGATTATCCTCCTCCTATTCTCTAACTCTTTTGGATGTATTTGGATGTCCTCTGTTTTTCTTCTTTTCTCCCTCGCTTCTATCTTCTCTCCCTCTCTCTTTCTTGCTGGCGCATCCTCTCTCTCTCTCTCTCTCTCTCTCTCTCTCTCTCTCTCTCTCTCTCTCTCTCTCTCTCTCTCTCTCTCTCTCTCTCTCTCTCTCTCTCTCTCTCTCGAGTGTCTCTCTGCCATTACTACTCTCCCTCTATCATCTGGACTGTCAGAACAGGGCCAGTGCTGTGCTGATCTGCTCGGAGACAGATGGACCAGAGAGAAGAGACTGTAGATGATGACCATAACGTTGATTAGGGGAAAACCAAAAACAGAGCCACCTGAGTTACTGAGTTTCAAGTCAATGTAAGCCCCCCCCCCCCCCAAAAAAAGACAAAAACTGAATGTTTTGACGTGCTTTTGACTGATGGGGTGTGAAATGGTTCCTAGAGATATTGACACGTAATGTCCACGGCACAATCAAGCCTGATTCTGTATAAGCTGGTCCCCAAATGAATCCTCTTCTCCTCCTTTTTGGGTTCAATTGCGTTCTTTATTTTCTATTTTCTATCCCTTTGGCATTTTCTTGCACAGGAAGACGTGGCAAGCACAAACATCTTGATCGACACAAGATGTCACCGAGAGACAAATATGAAGTAGTTCACTCAACGGACAGTTGAAGAGAAATATGTGTGTGTGTGTGTATATATATATATATATATATATATATATATATATATATATATATATATATATACACACACATACCTACCTATTGATGCTATACCCATTGATGTGTGCTTGTATGGTTAGCAGTTACTGAAGAAGTCACTAGACACTGCACCTGCTGAGGTGTTGGTATATATAAATACAAATATGATCTAATTTCTTAAACAAATATATATTAATCTCCCACAGAATGCCCATAACCTCACACTACTGAGTATCGCCAGAACTGGAGAAATGGGGTTTGAAATATATATTGAAGAACATATATTTAACAACTTATTTGGCCGTGTGCTGTAATCCCATGCACTATTTACAGGGTAATCGTGCCAACTTTGAGTTATGGTGGAATTTGGGGTTGAGTTGCTGGTTCCAAAAGGCGTAGGCGATACATGGCTGCACACTGGTGTTCATGACAGTGGTGGAGTGCTGCCTGTAGGTTGCACTCACTCTCAGGAAGTTTCATACCCATGGCTCTCCGCTTTAAACAACGGCAGTGCCACTGAAATCCCCACAGGATCATGTATTAACTGAAGCTTGCCATTAATGTCCAATCGTTGCTTCGCAAAAGTATCAGGGTCCAGGAAGGAAAACATTTGAGATGTACAATATTTTAGACTTAAAATAGGTCAAAAAACCGGTGTCATGATCTGCAAAGCATGGAGAAATAATTAAATGTTTTGTTTTGCGCAAAAAAGGATTTATCACATTAGCAATACACAACACTAAAGCTTTAAAACTTTTTTATGGATTTTAATTTTAATAATATAATTATAATTTTTATATAATAATTATTTGTCATAGTTTCTTTCATATTTAAAAATATAAATACATTTTTGATTATTGTGAATGTAGCATACAAATATGCAAATATAGCTATACATAATCTTTATGGTATTTTTCACACCATTTGGACTATAATCCAAAATTCAAAACAGACTCTATTTAAATGTTTTTTTCTTTACTTTTTTTCATTTTGGGTGAAAAAATATCTGTTGCCAAGCCATCATTTTGAGGGTTTTTCTTTCTATCCTCTCAAATGCATCATCTCATTTAAAACATGGGGAGTAGCAGCAGGGTATTCTTTGCCCTCAATAGTGCTAAATTATGGCTGCTAATGCACTGACAACAGCTACGTTTTTTTTTTTAGTTTTAATTCCATGGGCGTACAGTGTGACAACAAATTAAACCTGTACTCTGTTACCGTTTCACAGTAGCTATACAAAAAGTCCAAAAAACAACAACGATGTTAAACAATGTTACTGCTGGCTGCAGTGAAAATGTTAAATGTACTTCCTGTGGTGGAAGTTGCTAAGTAATAATGAATGCCATTATTTGTGAACGTTTTTGCTTTTGTTTATTTGTTGTCTATGTCATGTATGAGCTGGCTCATACCTTCAGGCGATGTTGACGATACCTTGAAGAGGCTTTCAGAATGACAATGTAACGGTGCCTTTACAATCACTACTGAGTATTTATGTTGTCATCCTTGGTTCTAAGCACCCCCCCTTTCCAATGCCATTCCTTAAAGGACCCCTATTTTTCTTTTTTTTAAGGGCCCCTATTTTACCACCAGGTTTGAGAGTGAGTCATTGCAAGCCATTTAAGTATCGATCCACTGGTGACTCAAGTGGGAGTGGCCACAACAATGAATGCCGAAGTGGTCCAACTCGGGAGGTGACCTGGGAGTTGATCTATCTATCATACTTCTGAGCATGCCCACTTGTGATGTCACCAGTGGATATATTTTTTTATATTTTTCACTTGTAAATAATGACTTATCACCATCACTCCTGGTGGTAGAATAGGGTCCCCTGAAGATGCTGTCTGGGTTCGAACCTCAAATACAAATGTAGTAGCACTCAGTATCTTAGAGATGATGATATATAAAGTCCTGTCTGTCACATCTACAAATTGCCAGTACTGTGGGTTAGTGAGATGCTAAATGCTATGCTCGTGCTAAGACTTATTTTTATTTGTTTAGATTAGAAGAGTTGAAGTCTTCATTTCTGGTGTCAGTTATAGCTGCATCCATTTTGTTCCATATATCTTTGCACAACGTAGAATTGTCACTTTATTAAGGCTTGTATCCTCCTTAGTCATGTAGTTCCAGTAGGTTGAAGTCGCTACTGAGAAGAGCTATGGAGAGAGTGGTATAGCAGCACAGAGGGAGGCAGGCTGTATGTAATGCATTCAAGTCCATTTCAAGAAACAAAATATATGGGACAATCAACTGTCGTGTCATAAGAAGTGTCGCCTTTTTGTACTGTCTCAATAACACTGTGTGTGTGTGTGTGTGTGTGTGTGTGTGTGTGTGTGTGTGTGTGTGTGTGTGTGTGTGTGTGTGTGTGTGTGTGTGTGTGTGTGTGTGTGTGTGTGTGTGTGTGTGTGTGTGTGTGTGTGTGTGTGTGTGTGTGTGTAAACATGTGGTTACTTAATGTTGACCTTCCATGTGTAGAAATAAAGTGCTGTGTTTGCCTTGACACACACGGCATACTTTAATGAGTTGCTTTTAGAAGACATGTCTCTCGTGGGTGACTTAATTCAGAGGTCAAACCAGGTTCATGTTCCACTACCTACTGCCACTCTTAAAATGTCTGCTGTAAAAGTCTTTCGCTGTATTGCTTTGTCAGAGACAGACACTGTTTTCAACTGACGGTTAATAGATAATACAAATAAATCTGGCCAAAAATGTCCCGGTGTTATGTGTCGGCTGATAGCTGGTTGATTTTCCTGGCTCAACTCAACTGTATGCATTACTCACTATGATACAAGTTCTCTGTGATCTGTTGACCATTTCTTGCAGGATTCAACCATGCTTGTAATTACTATTCTATGGCAATAGAGGGCGTAGGCTGACCACAAGACACATTATAATAATGACCTCTTCACTCACACCACAACACAACACGGAAATCCTATCGTTTCTCTCTCTCGTAATAACATCCCTCGTTTATTGCGATTGGGATTATTTCTTTAAAAAAAAAAAAAAGACAAGCAGGTTAACAGACATACAGATTTACAAATACTTTCTTTCTTTTATTCCCCCCATCCCATCCATACCCCAAATTGCCTATACAGAGTAAATAATCTGCAAAAATAATAATAATAATAATAATAAATAAATAAATAAATAAAGGGGGTACATAACATTCATAAAATACATTTGCGGATTGAATATTTCTTAGTAACGTTATGATTGTGTGTCCCATCACTCAAACAACACCATTATTTCTGGGATATTTTTGGGATTATTTCTGATGGAGAAGTGGCAAAATGTTAATTTTTTTTTGCAAATGATCAGCACCAAAACCAAAAAAGAAAGAAAGAAAAGAAACTAAATAACTAAATGCAGTGATTCTATTGGCTGGCGTTTGAAGCTCCGCCTCGAGCCGCGCGAGGCGCGTGACAGCAGCGCTCCTGGTAAACAGCGCGTGGCACCGCCGTCCCTCCGACACCGTCTCTGGCTTGCAGCGTGGCGACAGGAGGGTCAGCAATGGAGACCAGACAGCAAGGTAAGGGACTCGTAAACATGATTTAAACATATGTGGTTTTGGTTCTGGTTTAGTTGTGTGTGTGTCTGTTCGTTTTTTTAAATTGCGTTTCCCGGTTCCTGATGTGTGCGAATGTACGTGGCGCGCGCACCGTCTCCGCGTCTCGTAGCAGCGGATGGGATAACCTGGTGAACTAAAGTGAAATAAAAATGTTAAAACCATACTAACCATGCTTATTCATCCTGCATTAAAAGGTAAGCTGCTAACGCATTCAGTTGAGCCGAATGACTGAACTAGACCCGGCTTGTTTATGTGGCTTTGGAAACTGACTCTTGGTGCACTCAACTAATGACTTTTAATATTGTAAGGAGGTTTAAATTATGTATGGACTTGTTACTACTTTTTTTTTTCATTGAGTGACGCAGTCTCTATTTAAAGTATAGGCCTACAGGATGGTTAAGATTCCTTAAGGTTTTTAATTCCTGCTTCACTCCATATTCATATTTTACATACTTCTTAGTCGTTTCCCCATTGGTGTCACGAATATGTGCATTGCCCTTTCTATTTTAATTATGGCATCATAATTATTGAATTATATATGTGTGTGTGTGTGTGTATATATATATATATATATATATATATATATATATATATATATATATACACACACACACACATATATATAATCAATCATTTTTTAATAGGCCCTACATTATATAAACATAGGTCTTTATAATAGATCTATGTTTATGTGTTTATAACTACACTGTCACATGTATCTCACAGCTCATGTAAAAGGCATTAAGGTTGAACAATGGTCCAGTTCAGTGAGGAGGAATGCTGCACACCTCCAGTGGGACGGGCAGTGGGCATACTGTACATGCAGGACTTGGGTTTAGCAGTTCAATTCGATTTAGCAGCTGTGTGATCAGCCACAGGCCTCTGATTTCTAGCCCCGTGACCGACCGGCCCACCAAAGTTATGGCAATCTTGTGACCAAAAGTATTTAGCTAGTCTGAGGGGGGGAGGGAGGGGGGGGCGTAACATGCCTGTCATTATTAGTTGGGAATCATATTAATGAATCCACTACACATTGTAGTATCAACTGCTTCAGAATATATTTATGTTTCCGATTGCGTGATGGTAGTTTTGTGTTGTCTGTTTTAGCTTGGTGATTGTAGCCCGTCTGAACGCGCTGTTCTCTAAATGTTTAAACAACTCTTGGCCACCTTGGCCCTCCTAAGATTGGCGTACGTAGCAGACTCCCCCCACAACAAGCATATAGGCTCAAAGGATTGGATTCAGTTTGAATATATTGAATGGCTGTTTACATGGTACACAAATGACACCATGAAAGGGTTTCAAATATAGATGTTTAAGTAAACAAAGCAAAAATTGGTCCAACTTGAAAATCTAACACATAATTGCTGTCAAATGTCACCAATATGGCACCTCTATTTACATGTAACTAGTGTGAAACGTGAATGTTGTGCCAATTCACAACAACTCAGCTTTCATAGTTGTAAAGTGCAACACAAAGACACATACACAGTTAGGATTAAACCAGCCAACCTAGGCTACTTGTTCTGGAGCAAAGGGTTATCCAACTACCGAGGATATCCCTAATGCTAATGCTGAGAAACATGGATGTACAGTGACAAGCCTGCCAGCGGCGAGAATGTCATCTTCTCATTGCTGTTCACGGCAGTGTTAGACCATAGCCCAACCACAGATTTATTTATTTATGTTTTTGATAGGGACAGATAGTGTACACTGAGAACAGCTATCAAGTATCATAGTGTTGTTTATAGCGGATGCTAATTTGCAACACCCGACCCTAGAATGGCATTTGTGAAAATAAGAGTTAAAAACAGTGGGGTAAACTTAGTACAGCAAGACACAATAAAACACTCATTTAGTAGTAACATAGCTAAAGAAAACGTGACATGAATACAAGTTTGTTGCTGAATTAACCAGGATGTGGTAACTCAACAGTATGCCTCTGTGAACAACATGGCCAGGGCTGTGGCTTGAGGGGCAAAAGAGGCCATGATTTAATTTACCAAAAAGCAGTTATTGGTGTAGCCTGGCTGGAGAAGCAGCAGCGAGCAACGTGTGTGTCTGTTTGTGTGTGTCTGTGTGTGTTTAACCTACCTCTCTTATCTCTTCCTGGCTGCTGCCCTGGGAGCAGAGTTGTACTCTAGTGTTTTGAGTGGCACGGTGGTGGACTGGGGCAGCGAGGGCCCTGGAGAAGAATGGGTTAATACAAACAGGGAAGGGGAAGAGCATGGTAAGAGTCTCCTCTGGGTGGCTGGCTGTGTGGATTTACCTTGTTGTCTGCATGGAGTAGAGCGGGGCTAATCTGTCACTCTGGCTGCCTGCAAGGCGGGGGTCAAGCTGCTTTCAAGGCATTTAATTCAAAGTGTAAAAGTTTGAAACAACTGTTAATGTTTCAAATGGTTTTCAACTTTGAATTGTGACTTTGCTCATCCATCAGGCTTTTGTTTGTTCAAAGGTCACTGACTGAATTGTTTTGAAAGTGAATTAATCCAAATCCGCATTGTGTTAATATAAACAGTGGGGTGGCATTAGCCTTATCTTTATTGCATCAATTTCCACATAGGAAGAAAGATCACATTTGATTTGCAATACACTAGACTTGCATGCACGATGTAGTTTATTTTCTACATATGTCAACATCCCTAAGGTCCCAGCAGGGATCAGGACCTGGCTCACCTGTCTGAGGAGAGACACGGTGTGGTGAGGTCGTTAGGGGACGACCGGGCCCCGGGCTCCCAGAATGGGGATGCAGGCCTGGGGGACAGTGCAGCGTGGCATGGGGGGAGCTGGGGAGCGGAGAGCCCAGCGGTGGGGCCGGAGAAGTGGGGCCGGCCGTCCCCGTGTCTCTCTGAAGACTGGGCCATGACCAGTACCTGGGACATGAACACCACAGGTGACCAGCAGCACCCTAGACTACAGCCACCCATCCATGATCCACCCCTCTTTAGTAGCGATGCACGATATATATCGGGTCCGAAAAAATATCGTCCGATAATGGTACATTTGTACCATTTTTATTTTGAATATGTATCGTTCCGATAATGAAATTATAGATGATAAATAGAGCCGATAATTCGAAGCCATTATTGCTTCCATTGGCTTAACCATAGGGCTTAATAAGTGCTGCATGCTGTGGTCTCACTCAAACCTCTTCACCTCAGTAGAGCCGCGCAGCGTAGTATATGTTGTAACTACATGTTATTAATATATTGGTTATCTTATCAAACCATTATCGTGCATCCCTACTTTTTTAGAGTAGACTTCAGCGGACACAATAGGATAGTACTCGCTGATGGCACATGTAAAAAGCTTTTGTTCTTCCTGCTTGCTTTGCATTGGTTTATGCTGTTGCTCCGTGTCGGACGACGTCGCACAAAGACCATGATGCCCATAGGAAAATACCCAAGTCCCATGTGACCCATTCATGTAGATAAGCAGAACACACACAGCCCTCAGGCGCCCCCCCTTCAACCCAGGCTCATGTAAAGATCATGATCTATGCTGGGTTTAAAGTTAGATAAATAACGTGACCGTATTTGTTAGAAATATCTTTCTGCTGTAGAAAAGTGGGCCTTGTCCTGATGCATGCTTTTTGTTTGTGTCTCGAGTGCCGTGGGTTTGTGTGTGAACAGTCTGATTTATTTTTTTTAACTGCCTTAATGGCGCTGAGCCCGTTAGTTCGGCTTGAATGGGACGTTATTGATTTCAAAAGATGTTGTAGGCTCCCTCACGGCCTGTTTTGTTGTTACTCCTTCAAGGGAATGTTGCAACTGTGAATATCACTGTTGTTTCTGGGAATATATTTTTAAAAAATTAAAAATATGACCTTCTACTCTCATGCATGTGCATTTTTTGAAGTGTTATTAGGATTTTTCCCCAGTGATATATGCAGTGTCATAAGCCCACTGTGAACTTGTTCCAATCTGTTACTAATGGCATCACACGCCTCACTCTTTTCCGTACCGCTGCCATGTAAAGACAGAGGACACTTCCGATCAGGTATGAACCGTCTTCACTTCACTTAACCATCACGTGCAAATGGTGTTGTTAATCCATGTGTGATAAGTAAAAATGTGGACTCGCCAAGCAATGAAGTGCCTGTGTGAGAGTAGGACACGTGGCGTTGGGGCTATGTTTGAACTAAATTAACTTAAATATCCTGTCAGTTAGAATACACTGATTTCACTTCTCCCTTACAATGAAGGAACTAAAAAGCTCCAGAGCTTCTACATACACAAGGGAAAAACGGAAGTGTGTGTGTGTGTGTGTGTGTGTGTGTGTGTGTGTGTGTGTGTGTGTGTGTGTGTGTGTGTGTGTGTGTGTGTGTGTGTGTGTGTGTGTGTGTGTGTGTGTGTGTGTGTGTGTGTGTCCTCTCCCTAACGCCTAGATTATTTTAACTGTATACCAAGATGCTCAAAACCAATGTGGGAACATCAATCTGTGTGTTTGTTTACGCGTGTGTGTGTCTGTCTGTCTCTAGCGTCCGCCACCAGTTAAAACTAGATAATCTAGGGCAGTTAATCCAGATTACAGCTCTGCAAACTGCAGACACTGATTGCATAACTGCCGTTAAGAGACGGACACACAGACACGGAGTCATAAAGAGGCATCTTGCATACAGGGGCAGGATAGTGTAGTGCAGTGCTTTCATTTGTGTGTGTTCATTTGTGTTTGCTAAATAAACATACTGGGAGCACATAAGCAGCATTGCTGGTTTTTCCATTCCACTGTTTCCCACTGGCCATGGCCATCTTGCAGTAATACATTGTGTATAATTAAGGGGCGCTGGCACTCTATTTTTTATTTTTGTGCATTTATCTATTTTTACCATTTGCATATGAGGTGGACCGTGAAAGGTCTTGATGACATTTTAGTGGTACTTAAAAGTCAAAGGTTGGGAACAGCTGGTGTAGAGGACCCGGTGCTGCGACTCCCAGCACAAAGGTAATGGGTTCGGTCCTCACTGTCCGCATCATTCTGTAGCCATCCTTGATGGCTGAATCCATAATCGTTTCTTAATAATATGTATCTGTTAGTTAATTAGTTGTCACTTTTGAGAAAACCCCAACACACACACACACACACACACACACACACACACACACACACACACACACACACACACACACACACACACACACACACACACACACACACACACACACACACACACACACACACACACACACCTAGACCTATGATGTTGTTCATGGGTTATTGTGTCTGTCATGGTAGGTCTTCTCGATTCGGAGCCGTTGAGAGAGGCAGACGAGGACCTGGCCTCCGAGGGTAACTTAAACTACTCCATCTTGACAGAGGAAGAGAGGGAAGAGATTCACCAAGAACTGGCCAAGGTAAACACAAATCTCAATCTCAAACAAGGGTGTAGGTAGGTGGTGGTAGTGGATGTTTGGACGCTTGGATGTTTGGATTTAATCCTTAATGTTTACTGAATGTTTTTAAAATGTGATTTCTGCCTATGTAAAACACTCTGAGGGGCCTTTCTATTTGAAGGCTGCTATATAAATAAGCTTGCAGTGCCTTATAATTTATATGAACAATGACCATCAGTATCAACCTGCTATATATATATATATATATATATTTGATTAGATATTTTTAATTGCAAACTCATGATTCTCCCAAAGGAGCAGACGTGACGCATGAAACTACCCCTGTGTCTCGTTTTCTCCCCAGCTGGAAGAGGAGATCGGCACTCTGAAGCAAGTGCTGACATCTAAAGAGAAGCAGCACGCCGACCTCAGACAGAAACTTGGCATCAACCCGCTCAGTGATTTCAAAAACAACGTGTCCAGGGGCTGGCACGACATGCAGACCTCCGTCGCGTAAGTCACTCTCAGGGCCTGACCCCACTTCCACTTAGCCAGACAGAGGCAGCTACTGAGGATAGGAGAGCTACTGGCTCTCCTCGCTTCAGCGTGTTTCAGGGGAGAGAAGCAAACAAGTCTGTGCCCTGTCTTTTCATCCTGTAGTCTCTGTGCCTGTTCTGTAGGTTTTAAGTGCTTGCTGTGTTTGCTGTCAACTGAGAGGTGAACGTGAAAGCCATCTGACTGTGACATATTATGCATGCAAACACACACGTTTGCACACACACACACACACACACACACACACACACACACACACACACACACACACACACACACACACACACACACACACACACACACACACACACACACACACATTGTTGGGAATTGTGAATAGAGAGAGAGAGAGAGAGAGAGAGAGAGAGAGAAGGCCTTTGCCTCCTTTGTGATCAGATTACATGTGCAGGGACACACACACACACACACACACACATTTCTGGCATCTATAATGAAACACTGGAAACAGAATGATTGAGTAACACTGTTTGGAATCTGCATATGTGCTGCTTACTGTTTGTGTGTCAAAGTGCGTGTGTGTGTATGTGTGTTTGTGCAGCTATAAGAAGACGTCGGAGACATTTTCCACAGCAGGCCAGAAAACCTCAGCAGCCTTTAGCACCCTGGGCACCGCCATCACCAGGAAGCTAGGAGACATGAGGTAATGATGTCACACCCTGTCCATATGTTCATACTGACCTTTGGCAAACAAAAAAAGAGTTGATATAGATGTGTTGATGTCCTTCGTATCACACATTGAAGTGGATTTAGTTTCTATGTCTGATATGTCAATGTGGTTAACTGGGGGTACACATGTCATGTAATCAGAGACAATGAGAGTGGCCTTTACAGTTTTTTATTCCTCAAACTATATCTGTATCCGTCTCTCTTGTGCCATGTCCACACTGCACCAGGTCAATGTAAAAAACGCTGTGTTCATGTCGAAGGTTTTCCATCCATCCATACTGACGTTTTCACCACCGACTTCCAAACGCTAACTGAAACTGAAACTGCGTACAGCAACATAAACGCATACCTTCCCTCATGAACATATTATGCGTCTCATATATAAATTCTGCCCTTTCATACAGCAACACAAGACCGGTGTTTTCAAAAGAAAAATCTGGCTTAGTGTGGACAGAATGCCAAAACAAAGAACATTTATCCGGTGTACTGTGGACATCTTTAACTGCCTCTCTCTCACGAGTCGCTAACACATTAATCAACGTGTGCTTCCATGTAATTTCTGTAATTCCTTTCTCCGCCTGTCTTTTCTCTGTCCCTGCTTTTGCTCCTAGCTCTTGTCCTTCCTGTCCTGGATGAGTTTTTGACATTTGTTCCAATCAGTGAGTCCAAGGCGGAGATTATATAAGTCCACTAAGCTGCTTTCTCTGTGGCTGAGGGGGCCAGAGAGCGAGTCTCCCTCTCTCTGGGTCTCTCTATAGTGCTCTTACTTTCTCTCTCTCCCTACTTCCTCTCTCTTTCCCCCCCCTCCCCCTCCCTGAGTGTGTGCAATATTTAAAAAAGAAGGGAAAAAAATCTTGTGAAAGAGAGAGGAAGTGATGGGAGAGATACAAGTGTGGGTTGGAAAGGAGGAGATGGATATTGCCTGTAACTGTAACACCAGGAAGTAAGTGTGTGTGTGTGTGTGTGTGTGTGTGTGTGTGTGTGTGTGTGTGTGTGTGTGTGTGTGTGTGTGTGTGTGTGTGTGTGTGTGTGTGTGTGTGTGTGTGTGTGTGTGTGTGTGTGCGTATCGGAGGGAGAGTGTGTGCCTCTCCTGATGCCAATATGCCCTGCTAGGATAGGGGAGGGGGAATTGACATTGCGTCCATTTCCTGGCTTAATGGATCCTTTTAGAGGTCAGGACCTCATCCTGTCAGCTGTAAAGAGAGTTCCCTATCAGCAGGGACATATTTTGCTTCACTGGAGTACAATTCACGTTGTGCCCCCACCTTGAGGGTAAAAAAAAAAGAGGTTCATCTGAGATTTGTGCCAGAGAGGCAAGACTCCCAAAGCTGGACGTCAAAGCTCTCCTAGTTATTTCAGCAAGCGGCAAAGTAGTGGAGCTGTGGCAGCTGCCAGGAGATAAGAAAAAGAAAATGACATTTGTAAACCCATTAAAAAAGGAGCCCAACCTAAAATCCAACCTTGTCAACAGCACCACCTCTGGTGAAACGGGTTATTGCACTGGCTTTTTATTTGGGACCAATTAAGGCTCTCACCAGCAAAGTAACCCACACAAGCCTATAGTTGTTACTTGTTACCTAATTCAGGTATGATGGTATGGTACAAGTAACAACAGGCTTGTGTGGGTTACTTTGCTGGTGATGTATATATGTGATATGTATAGATATGTATAGAGCCCATTCACTGTGTAATGAGAAAGTGTGCTGTTTTTCATGCAAGCACATACAACATTTGAATTCTTGTTCAGCCACATTGCCTTCCCTGTAATGACAGGGTGTTTGATTGAGTTTCAATAGCACAAACAAACCATTTATCTTTTATTTGTTCCAGCATGTTTGGTTTAGAGTTATTGTATCCGCGGAGGTATGTTCCCGTTTGTTTGTGTGTGGTGGGTGTGTGTTTGTGTGTGTGAGTTTACTTGCATGCTTTTGTATAATGGCTTGGGTGTGATTTCACACTTTTTACAACACAGTAGTTTGTGTGTTGTAAACACTTGCTTCTTGCGTTGCTTTTTGATTAAATACTTTATATTTAGGTATTGTTCATGACTAGTTTTTAGTATTAAATGTATTTATTTGTTTGTTTGTCTTCGTGTTTGTGTGTTGTTTTATCCTACCGTCCGATTTGGATTGGTAGGATTTATTTGCAGTGAACATTCTCCTTACTTCGGTTGCCAGATACCTTTTTAGCAGTTTACCATGTTTTCCAATTTGGATTTTGTCCAGTATTATTTTTGAAATATCGTAGTACAATCGTATTTGTTTTTAAAAACTAGGTGATTCATTATTCAGGGTTTTCCAGAGAAAAACATAGATGTGATTTGAATATTGCATGTTTTGTTTAGGCAGCTGTTTTTGTCTAGTGTGTGTGTGTGTGTGTGTGTGTGTGTGTGTGTGTGTGTGTGTGTGTGTGTGTGTGTGTGTGTGTGTGTGTGTGTGTGTGTGTGTGTGTGTGTGTGTGTGTGTGTGTGTGTGTGTGTGTGTGTTATCTTCTGGTCTCTGAATGTGTGTGAAGGTGTAGGGTAGAATATTAAGCCACTTTGTGATTCTCCATAGAGCTATAATGTAGACTTATGGATGTATTTTCTATATGCCAATTTATTTTTCTTTCTCCCCTTTTGCGTCTCAAGATCCAACTCCATAGGGTAAGAATCCTATATGTGTGTATGTGTGTGTGTGTATATATACACACATATATATATACACATATATATTACAGTGAATTTTTACGAAAGGTATACAGGCATAACTGGCCAATCCCGTTGCAGTTCACTCAATGGCGCTATCTGATATGGCTGAGCGGTGGAATGCGGTCAGGTGGCCTGCATTGAGGAAAGAGGCATCCAACCTTGTTAGGGCCGTTTCATTCAGTTTTTTTGGTCACCCCGCACTCCAGGCTGTTTAAATGGCTGCTTGCCAATGACAATTGTAAGCAGCACCGTGAAAATCAATTTAGAAAATGATTAATGGAACCTTTTGCTCCATGGTGAGGATTCATTCCTGTTCTGTAACAGGAGTATGACTTGAGTTTAATGGCTCGTCAGGGATAAGAGAACTCAGTCTTCAAACCAAGGGTCAATACGCATTGGAAATGTAATCTCCCATACTTGAAACCCAAAGAGGGTTCAGGAGTCGTGTGAAGTTGGTTCATGAATCCCAAACCTTGACAAGAAAAGTAATATTGACCGAAATGTAGAAGGAAGCGAAAGGGACATAAATAAATGCCTTGTCTGTGTTTGGATTAGACTTGAATTGGATGCAGCAGGCTTCTGGGCACCTCTTGTCTTGAAAGTGGAGGGAAGATTGTTGGCTTCAGTCAAGTAGACTTAGCCTCCAGATCCCAGACAGCACTTTCATTGTGGTCATCTGGGAAAGTGAGTGTAGTCATGATCCGGGTATTGATCTGAACTGTTTGGAATGTGGACCCACAAGACACAAGAGAAGACCTTTCTTACTTTACTGTACTGTACTGTGTGTGTGTGTGTGTGTGTGTGTGTGTGTGTGTGTGTGTGTGTGTGTGTGTGTGTGTGTGTGTGTGTGTGTGTGTGTGTGTGTGTGTGTGTGTGTGTGTGTTGGTGTTGGTGTGGTGGTGGTGGTGCAGCAGATGGGTTATAGTGTGTGTGTGTGCGTGCGTGCGCTTCAGCTTTGCTAATCATTAACTCCTCTCTAACCATGCTCTCGGGGGACAGCTACTCTATCCGACACTCCATGAGCATGCCCGCCATGAGGTAATGTCTGACTTTGTTTATGAGTAATGAACATGGTTGGCATGATGATTCCGTTTTTTTTTGGTGTAAATTTTACAGATTTTACTTTTTTTTTGTTCTTTTTTTTTTGCACATTTAAAAAAAACAACAACCTAATTTTAAAGTTTTAAGTGTAAAGCATTTTATAAACAGTACATTTTAAAAGGTGGCCGGACTAGTTACACAAATGTATTGTTATACAGAAATCAATTATGGGGAATTCAATGTCCCAGGACCCATTGTCTCAATTCACTTCACCCTCTCTTGTTCACAGAAACTCACCCAGCTTTAAATCTTTTGAAGAAAAAGTTGAAAGCACAGTGACTAATATTAAGGTAGGACATTTTGTGTGTTTGTGAGAAGGAGACAATGTTGTTAAATCAGTTCGCTGAAGTCTATTTTTTTTTTTTTTACAGTTTTTCTTCATGAGAGCTTACAGTTTTCTCTTCTCAGACCAGAAGCAACGGTCAATCGACTGAACAGAAATGCTTAACTTGAATAGCTCTGCCTTTACTGGTGGGCCGTGTGTGTGTGTGTGTGTGTGTGTGTGTGTGTGTGTGTGTGTGTGTGTGTGTGTGTGTGTGTGTGTGTGTGTGTGTGTGTGTGTGTGTGTGTGTGTGTGTGTGTGTGTGTGTGAGAGAGAGAGACCCTCTCACGCAACCCCTATTTGACCTTGTTTATCTTCTTGTCCCAGACCAAGGTTGGAGGGCCAGAGCCTGGAGGGAGTTTTGAGGACGTACTGTCCTCCGCAGCGCAGGCTAGCTCCCAGGACACGCCCACCCACAACTTGACAGACACCTCGGAGAGGCCCTGCTAGCATGGCAGCATTCAACACAGCAGCAGGAGGCGGGACGAAACCAAGGATATTGACATAACAGAATCTCAATGCTTTAATCTGTGGCTGCGGTCAGCATTTGGTTCCAGGTACAAAAAATACATCTATATTTAAGCAATAACCCCATGAGAGGCCGTAGTTGTTAGGCACGATGTGACGCGTGTCTACAGCCTCAAGTGGCTTATTGCTTTTATAAAACGGTCACTATAAAATACCTAGTAAGATTTCACAAACTAAACACGGCAACATAAAATGCGATCATGTATTGAAAAAAAGAAGAAATATCAATGCACATCGATGCCCACCCTCTAGAGTTAATGTGACATCTAAGACAGGTTGGGGAAGTGTGCATAATGATGTGCATTAATATCTAATGTGTTTAATGCTTTTTAAGAACTTATGGTATGTGACCAATATGTTTGGATATTATGGTGAAGCGAGAGCGTTTGTGTTGTTGACTTGGTGTCATTACTTGAACGCTGGATTTATTGCACTATTGATGGTTTTGATCCAGGTCTACCGACTGCATTCATACTACATTACAAGTGACTAAAAATGAAGTCAAACAGTGAAAATGTAGACTTAACATGTCAGATATATTACTACTAGTACTAACCGTTTAAATCAGACATGGGCCACACACAGAAGAAATCAGTTTCCTGCATGACTCAAAGACAAGCAATTACTCAGAAAACTATTCAACCAAAATGTAATTGTGATTGCCCTTGTCAAACATACATACACATTGTGCCTCACTGGCTGCTGTTGTTAACCTGAAATCTGATGCCAAGCTGCCACACACTGAATCTGATGTCATGCTCCCTGGAATAGGTCTGGCTGTTTCTTTGAACAATGCCCATTGGCCAATCCCTTAACCACACCCCTTTAGAGTCCATCTTTTAGAGTCCAGACTTGATGTCTACAACATGGTTGATAAAATGTCTAATTAGGTTTGTGTTAATTGTTGTTTTTAACTACATTTAATAAGATTGTCTTTGTTTTTTCATATCCTTTTCCTCAGTTCAAGTTGGCACTTTCTTATTTACCAAGGTTTGAATACAATTTAACCTACTTTTTGTGACATTGAATTCTGAAAGCTCATTCTGAAAATGAGAAACAATTAAAAAAGCTGTGTTGGAAATTAAAGGCATAAAGAGGCCTGTGATTGTCATGTGGATTGCATTATCTAAATGTCGAATGGGCACAGAAAACAAACAAGCATTACAACTTTTACCAAAGCTTTTACTAAAACCTCGTAATGTTGTCATATCCATACATGGCATTGAAATGAAATGTTACACTGCGTCCTGTTTTTAATGTTACTATTACTACAACTATACCTATATATTTTAAATAAACTGCATTTATGAATAAACCATTAATATTTAAGGTAAACATTGTTTTTTTTATTGTGAATGTGTCATTGATTGAATATCAATCTGAATATTGATTGTACTATAAATTATGCATTTGAAAGCTTACCAAAGGTAACATGAACATTTATGTAATATTGGTATGTCTGACAGTTTTTATGTTTTAATACCAGATGTAGCAGCTTATCAATGACGATACTGACCAAGGATGTACTTTTAAAAAGTTTCACATAGCATAGAGACTCCAGAGTACATACAGTATTTTGAAGCCCCTCTTAATAATGTCACATGACCTTGGTCATATGACCATAGAGTGAAACACTGGCCAAAACACCCGTAATTAAGTTACAGTAACAAGCGCACCATCACGCAGTGTCCTAACACAAATAATTGAAACATGAGGTTGGGGTGATGGAAAAAAACTACCGGCACACAGCAACCAGCTGCCCCTTTTCAACCATGTAAACAACCCAGTGTTCCTACTGTAATGCATATTTTGCTTCCAGTCTTTGTAGCTCCTCGACCTCAGAGGAGTGTGTCAGGACGTATGTGTCGGCGGTTGTGGTTGTGGTGGTGCTTCTGCGGAATCCGTAGCGGGGTCCTGTGAGATCCTAGAATGCATCGCCCCGGCAACATTGCTCATGTGACCACTTCGCTCTTCCTTGAGACAGTCGACCAGCTGAATCACATCGGGGTGGTGAAACCGACCTAACGCCGTCATTACAAGAGACGATTAGAAGAAGCATATCTGAGCTCTCTTTAAAAGGTCCCCTATTTTACCACCAGGCGTGATGTTGATAACAAGCCCTTGAAAAAGTGGGAAGGTACACTCAGAAGAAGGATGGATAGATCCACTCGATTAATCACACTCGGGTTCATCTATCCATCATACATCTGGGTGGACACTCCCACGTGTGATGTCACTAGGTTAGACGTTGTAATGGCTGATCAACATCACACCTGGTGGTAAAATAGGTGCCCTTTAACACAAACAAACTCAGAGCATACTTTGATGGAGACGCATACCTTCTGTGGAG
This sequence comes from Merluccius polli, assembly GCA_030340625.1. Taxonomy (NCBI): domain Eukaryota; kingdom Metazoa; phylum Chordata; class Actinopteri; order Gadiformes; family Merlucciidae; genus Merluccius; species Merluccius polli. The sequence continues at coordinate 3,213 of JAOPHQ010001057.1, read as the reverse complement.
TCAAAGAACTCCTGCAGTCTTCCGGGTGTTTCCTCCAGTTCTTCATACTCGTGAGCCTGGAGGATCATCTCCACAAGGTCAAACTGTTTGACCAGCCTGGCTTCTGGGCTGCTCTGGGTCTCGTACTCCTGTGGATCAGGTGCATTACAGGAGCACAGCAGATATAGTCACATGTGTATGGGCTTTGATACTAACAAATGTATATTGACATACAGTAAACATCACTGGGAAGACTCCATAAAAACGACTACAAAGGTTGTATCAATAATAATGAACACAAACCAACAGTATGAAAAAAAGATGCATGCCATAGTATGCCTTTGAATGTACACAGACATTTCAGACCTGATAAAGCACTGCACTGCAAGGACATTAACACTTCCAACCCCTACAAGTATTCAGCCATGGCACCCCCCCCCACTCCCTGCAGAAACATTAGCGCCGCTCCTGTGTGGTTTCATAGTTTTGTGAGCTGCTGTTTTCTACATGACAGAAGCCTAGAAGTCCATGGAAAGCACGATTTTAAATAAATGTCTGTCACCGATTATTTATTATAATGATATTATACATATTCAGCAAATGTTCCAGCAATATTAATGTTTTGTATGGCTTAATTGTAGGCCTGTAGCCTACAGTGAGGTAAGACAGGTAAGAAGACTCAAAATAAATACATAGCTATTACTTTATTGGTAAATGTGTTGAGCATTAAATTCAGCTATGTAACCTTATGTAGATTGCACATCTTTGGAACGTGGGAAAATAAATGGTAAAACAAATCTGGTTAAATATTATTATTATTATTATTATTATTATTTTTCATATATTATACTAAGAATATATTAACTAGACTATTGACATCATACACAACCCAAAGAAACAAGCAATTATCATTTGAGTGGTTTCATTTTCTTTAGGTGGTTAATCCTCTTTACAGCCAATCACAGTGTGGTCCTTCTCATTAGCTCTTTATTAAGTTCACCTGTGTCACCTCAACTCCTATATTAAGTGGCACACTTGGGAGTTGGTTTCTCTTTGCATCGGACTGACCAAACTCGATTTTAAGAAAAGACCCACCGGCGCTCGTTTGTGTCGTGCTTTTGAACAATCCGGACAAACGAGCCACCAACGCTGGAACGCCGCAGTGAGTAACCCAGGTTATTCTTTCATGAGCTGTTTTAATTTGTTTGGGCAGTTGGCTTCAGTTGAACAGTGTTGTGGATTTGTGCACTGCACACATTACTCTCCTTATGTCCTCACACACATGCATGCTAGCTTCCTCTCCTTAAACTTTTACTATTTGTTTTACTGCTGTTTAAGTCTATGCATTGCTGTGTTGTGTATGTGCTTTTGTATTAACCAAGCTCGACGAGCCGACTGACTTGACCTGGTGACTGACTGACTTGATCTGGGGGGGCCCCCTGTGGGCCCCCCCAGATCACCGACGACCACGTTGTGTCCACTGGGAAATGTGTGCTCTGCTAACTATGGCAACAACATAGTAAAACTGTGGTAACTATGGTGAGAGAACTGTGGCATACAGTGAAAGAACGACTTTGGGAAAAACTGGCTACGACGTTGGGTAAAACTGTGGCAACCGCGTGGGAACCTTATTAAACAGAAACGTCAACTATGGGGGAAAATATTCAGGTTTTTTTTTTTTTCCCAAAATCTAAGACTTGAGGAGGACTATACCTGCCCAATGCTCTGCTGGTACCGACACCATTTTGATGGACAACAAGCTTGGATGGGCAGTCCACAAGAAGGGCCAGAGCAGACGCTACTTCCTGAGGAAGCTCCGGTCCTTCAACGTCTACAACACCGTGCTGTGGATGTTGAGTCTGTGGTGGCCAGCGCCCCTTCTACACTGTGGTGTGTCTGTTGTGTGTCCTCATGCAGCAGCATGAGGGCAGCAGACTCAACAAACTCATCAAGTGGGCCTGTTATGTTCTGGGAGTGGAACTGGATAGTCTGTCCAGAAAGGAGGATAGTGTCCAACTCCTCTCTATCCTTGACAATGACGCTCACCCGCTCCAGAGTGCTGTCTGAATGGAGAACAGCAACAGACTCTTGGCAGTGAGGAGTACCACAGCAAATCCTCCATTCCTGTGGAAATCACTCTTTAACTCCTCACTACCAGAAGTAAGGGAGTCACTGTGTACTGTCAATATAACTCATTTTGAACCCAGCAATTTTATGTATTGATCATATCCAGTTGACCTGTGCAATATGCCAGTCAGTGATTCAGTTACATATATTTTGTATATGAGCATTTCATTACATTGTTGGTTAGATGCATTATGCAGTCACTCCATTTCTGGAAGAAGTGTCTTGAGCTGAACCACTAACAAATATTTTCCTCCGGGATCAATAGTCATCTGCATCTTGCCGTCTCACGTACAATGATTCCCTTTTGGTTTAAAATGTAATGAAGCTAATGAGACCTTCAGCTTGCCCATCAGACATTGGTATGGCGCCCAGGTTGTGCAGATCCATTTAAAATGTTTATGTATGCAAGTACCTGTTTCCTGAGTCTCCATGGATGGATAATGGTGTTGAAGAGGGGCTTTAAAGATTACTTATAAATGGTTGGTTTCGGACATTGACTCTGATGGCTCAAAGCCGTTGTAAAATACTCAAACACACATGTAACTGCATAACCAAATACGCCTGTATGCGAGCCGGTGTTGCTTGGCAACCTTTGTGCTGTCTTGAACTATATTGCTTGGCGGAAGAATTACTTGTTTTCAATAAATGGTCGCATTTTATGTTCACTTTTTGTGAAATCTTAATGGGTAGTCTAGTCTGTAGTACCTTTTTAGTACAACGCCCCTTAACCATTCTAAAGTCACTAAACCACAATCTCTCGTGCAAGTACAATAGATTGGTTAACATTAAGTTATTGTTGTAATCCAAATGAACAGGTATACACACTTGCCTCCCAGAGTCCATAAATCTCCTTTTTCAGACCCTCTTGCAGCAAATCTGTTAACTGTGTCATTGCTTCCTGCGATGGTGAGAAGAAATGCGACTACGTGAGGAAGATGCAGGGCCAACGAAGCAAGTCAAAAAGATGAGACAGTAAAAAAAAGCAGCTTCACATGCGCCAATAATTCTGGATCAATAACATCACCGCTCACCTTCTCTCTTCTGTGCTTCTCTGCCTTGCTGACATTATCCATTGGCGCGATATCTCCCACGATGCACTCTGCCATG
>JAOPHQ010001056.1:15000-21372 GCA_030340625.1 Merluccius polli | reverse complement strand
GAGAGGTGATTGTTCGTCGCAAGGCCCGTCACCGCGTCTCGTTGTGAAACGCGCCTCGTCGGAATTGCTTTACTTCTCGCCTTTATTGAACACAGTGGCGCAAAAAGTGGGTATGCGCTGTATGCGGCGCATAGGGGCGCCGCACCAGGGGGGCGCCAAAGGGGGGCGCCAAAGGGGGGGGCGCCAAAGCCCCCCGCTCAACAATCGCGCAGCACCCCCCCCCCCCCCCCCCCCCCCGCTCAACAATCGCGCAGCACCCCCCCCCCCCCCCCCCCCCCGCTCAACAATCGCGCAGCACCCCCCCCCCCCCCCCCCCCCCCCCCCGCTCAACAATCGCGCAGCAGCACCCCCCCCCCCCCCCCCCAACAATCGCGCAGCAACACCCCCCCCCCCCCCCCCCCCCCCCCCCCGCTCAACAATCTCGCAACCCGTAATATTTATGGGGGGGGCGCCAAAATGGTTTTTGCATACCCCCCTGACTCTGGGTAGTTGCACCCCTGATTGAACACCAACCGGGTAAAAAAATAAGTAAGATAAACCTGAGAATGAGTTTTTTGCAGAGGAGGACAATCAATCAATCTGCCTGCCTGCCCGTCTGCCTGTCTGTCTATCGCATATTAGATATCTATCGAAATATGCCTTTTTTTATTATGCATGAAATGTATGCGTTTAAGCTTGTCAGTTTTTAAATGTGCTACCACCCATGGTGGCCATGTTTTCATAGTCGAGGTGAGTTAATTTGGCATCTTTAGTCGATAAGCAAAGATGCACAAACAGTATAAGGTGTGCAAATATAGCCGGCTATTTACAAATTCTGTCTGGAATCCACTAATGAACATATGGCGCCTACAGGGGGGTCCATATATAATTATCTCCGATAAACGTTTCTTAAGCATACATAACCTTTTATTAATGTAGCCTATTTTCCCCTTCTGTTTGATTATTGTGGTTGTCTTGTATCTAAAAGCGTTCACTGTGAAAAAGCCCACATACACCCGTTCATGGGTCTATTTTAGTGTTGTGTGGATTAAGCTAATCTTCTGTCTAAACCTTCACAATATAATGGATATAAAGCTATGTTTGGACACGGGCCCTATGTGCTCTCCGGTGATCTAGCTAGCACATTTATGTCACTCTCATCTCATCATTATTTTCTCTTTTAGCTGAATTAAACAAACTCTGTAAACAAATCCCCCCCAAAACCCCATTGAGTTTAGTTACTTATACATGCAAACACTTTTATGTTTGTGTGTTTCACTACCAGGTGCAGCATTTGGCCCAGGGGGGAGAAGTTTAACATCTCTTCGTGGTTACAGCTGTGACTGATGAACCTATTTAAAGAGTCTGTGTCTTAGTCAGGTTTTTCTAAGACACAGTTTCTACATTCATTGTGCTCTCATTCTCTTCTTCTCGAGTCCCTTAAAGTCCTCAGGCCTGGGAGTGATAATCTTGTTTGGGAATGTCTCTCGCTTTCTCGCTCTCTCTCTCTGTTTGCTGTATTGCACAGGTCCAGAGGAGCATGTTATCGTGTTTGGAAAATGCGATTGATTAATGAAGACCTTTTGGATTGCGCACAGGGGGGGGGGGGGGGGGGGCACGAGAGAGAGAGAGAGAGGATTTGACTGTTTAAGATCTTTATTCTTAACCGATTTCCATATCTAAAATAAAATATTACAAATAAACTTCCTGTTACATACTTAAATTAAAAACTAAATAAATATATGTATATATTATTACTATTATTTATTTATTATTATTATTATTATTATTATTATTTTACATACAACATATGCAGAACAACCACACAAACAAGTAGTAACAAACATACATGTCTTTAAAGGAGAACTCCGGTCATTATACTACCAAAGAAGTGTCAGGCCTTGTAAGTGCTTTAAAAAAGCGATTTATTTTTTACCAGGTGAGATGCCCTAGCACTCAAACGTATAGCAGTTTGGTAGAATCGGCTAAAAACAGCGAACTTAGCTTCGTGTCGTATCTGCTTTTTGTTGCTCTCCATGGAACGTTGGAACTCGTTCTCATACTAAACATCCCAGAACCATTTTACACCGGAGTTCCCCTTTAATCACCATGGTAACGTTGGAACTCGTTCTCATACTAAACATCCCAGAATCATTTTACACCGGAGTTCTCCTTTAATCACCATGGTAACGTTGGAACTCGTTCTCATACTAAACATCCCAGAACCAGTTTACACCGGAGTTCTCCTTTAAGCCTGGTGATCACCAAAAATCATCTCTCCTTCAACAACAGGGCATAGTGCTGCTCTGTAACACCGGATGCTTATGAACCCATCTACCTCCATCCTTTCTTTACAGTACCTGAAACCTTCCCTCATCCATGACTTCACCAGTCGGGTAAACAACAACTGTGCGTCAATACTCAGAATTTTCTACTTTTCTTTTTCGGCTTAGATAAATTGCCATCTTTGCTTGACCAATCATAAAGTTCAATAGTTTACTTTTGTTTTTTTACTTTTTTACTTCTGCTATATTTCAAACCAAAAATGAAGTTGAGCAACATAAAAAACCTAGCTAGCTGCAGGAAAAAAAGAGGAGATATCTGTGACACTCATCGTGCATCATGGAAGTCCAGACCAGCCAGCTCCACCGTCATTTCAAGAGTGTGGCTCCTGTCACATAGTTGCCAGCTAGCCGACCTCCCAGCACCACGGGCACTCAGCAACCAGTGTATAGAGACGAAGGAGAGTCCCTGTTTCTTAGAAGGTTTTCACACTGTAAAAAGGCCATAAACCCATCTCCACCTTTTTGGCAGTCCCTCTACTTTGTCCAAAACATTTTCCCAGTTTTTATTTACAAAGTCCTGATTCCTTATAAAAACACCCAAGTACTTTAATCCTCCTGTTCTCCATTTCAACCCACCTGGTAAAAAAATCAGACTAAAACAGCCTCACTCTTTTCCCAGTTGACTCTTGCTGAGGATATTAAACTAAAATCACTCACCGCCTTTATTAAAACATCCATGTCTCCTTGATGTCTGACAACAAATACAACATCATCCACATAGGCCGATCATTTGAAAGATACATTGCACCCACTGGTATAGACAAACCAGACAGATTTCTAATTCTAAGTCATTATTGCAAACAAACATACCTGACAAACATACCTGATAAAGTGCATCCTTGGCGTACGCCGGCTGCACCGGTAATCTTACGTACACTCTCAGTGTCAATGTACAGAACCTGGATCATGGCTGTGAAGCCTGGGTTGAAACCAAATGCTTGGAGTGTTTGCCACAAGTACTGACATTCAACCTGGTCAAAGGCCGTTTCCTGGTCCATGGAAATAAGATTCCCAATATGAATTCCCAATGAACCAGAGACTTTCAAAAGATCCCTCATTAAATGAACATTGTCAGCGATCAACCTGCCAGGCACACAGTAAGTTTGATCCACATGGAAAACATCCTCTGCAGCTTATAATCTGTGCAGAACAAGGAGACCGGCCTCCAGTTTTTAATGCGCTGGAAAAAAAACCTTTTTAGGAAGCAGCATTATCACAGCCCTCCTGCAACTCATTGGTAACCGCCCTCCAGCCAGACGGTCCCTTAGTACAGGGAGAACATCCGCCCCAATCACTGACCAGAAGACTTGAAGACCGGTCTAGCCGAGCCATGGCTAAAACATTATTTTTAGTGTGTACCCGGGTGTACTGCCGCTGTCTACTGTGGAACCTGCTCCATACAGCCATCAGATCAGCGGAAGGAGTCGTCCTCACTGGCCGACGCTTAGAGGCAGAATGAGGCTCTAAATGACTTCTGTCCATTTTGTCATCCTCTGTACAGTTAAAATCACCTCCCACCACTGAAAATGCATCATTGCTACGACTATTGATTATGTCATTCAACGTATCTAAAAACAGTATTCTTTCAGCACCTGTATTTGGTGCATATATATTGACCATTGTAACCTTTCCATATTGTGCCTTAATCCTGATTAAACGGCCTCCGACTGGAGTGTCCACCTCATATGAGCGTGGTTTACACTCTTTTGATAAAAGAAAACCCACCACTATTATTAGATTTATTGGATGAAAACACATCAGAATGGTCTTCCATTCAATCTCGTTGTCTGTTGTGCTGTATGTTTCCTGCATAAGAAGTAGGCCTACATCCAACCTCTTAATGTCCATCAATTAAAACAAGTTAGCCCTTTAGGTTAGCCCTTGCCCCATTCAGGTTTAAAGTGCCAATATTTAAATTACACATGTGATGGAGTGGGGCAAACACTACATACACACAAGCAAAAAGAAACAACAGAAAGTATGGCTTAAAAATCATCATCTTACTGAACTTTGACATTTAAAACCAGCTTTCTAAGGTAGAACACTTCCTGCTCTATGTCCCTCTGCCTGCAGCTGAGGGATTGAGCCTCAACCTGTAGGCTCACCTCCTCTTGATCACTTTCCTTCTCAGTCATGCTCTGTCCCTTTGTTTCTTTGAAAGTTTTTTTTTCTCCTTGTCATTTGCCACCTGCCTATTCTCCTCTAGGCTTAATATTTCCATCAATGACATTAGATGAGCCGCTGGGGATGGCGGGGTAGGGTGGGGTTTGGGGGGGAACCTCATCCACTAAGTAGTCTCAGCATGGAAAGCGCCTACTTAGGAACAATGCAACGTCAGAAATGACCATTTTATTGCAGGATCTTTGCACCATTAGATGTAGCCTAGGCCGACTTTGAACAATGTCTTCAACATGGTCTAATGACTATTAAAAAAGTACCGCAAACCGGAAGAAAGAAGCGATGAAGTGAGCAAGCAGGCGGAAAAAGAGAGATAGATAGAGGAGGTGGTACCGGGGATGAAAGGATGAATGAGGTATAATTGCATTAGAAAGAAGAGAGGGCCTGAAGGAAGGAAATGATTAGAGGAGAAGGGACTGATATCCGATAGAGAGAGAGAGAGAGAGAGAGAGAGAGCGAGAGAGAGAGAGAGAGAGAGAGAGAGAGAGAGAGAGGATCTCTTATGGCTGCCGTTCAATACGTACTGACACTTTCTCTCTGTGTCAATACACAAAAACTGCGTCGCTGTGTGTATGTGTGTGTGTGTGTGTGTGTGTGTGTTGGTACTAGTCTCTTAATGTTAGTCCAGCGGGTCTTCTCGTGTTCCTCTGGTGTGGTGTGTGTCTACACGTCAGAGCAGCTTACAGGGAAAATATGTAACTTTATTGAAGACCTATGTGTAATGAAAAAGATTATTGCTGTCAATATGCCATTAATTCACCTTAAAAATCTTTAAAATAATTATTGTTGTCAGTTCCTCTTCTCTCCTTTTAGTCTACTTATCTTTCTCTATTTTTCCCGACCTCAAGTTTTTTTAAAAATCTTGATCTCACTCTCTCTTTGTTTCTCTGTATCTGTGTCTCCCCCCCCCCCCCCCCCCCCCCTCTATTCTCTCTCCATCCAGGCGTCCTACCTCCTGTCATTGACCCCTGCCCCTGGTGTGTCTGGGCATTGACTGGCTCTCGCTCCATGTCACCGGAGCTCCCAGCTCAATACTTACCAGGTTTGCCCACCCTCTGCGCTGTGGTCAGAGAGTGGAGGCGCAGAGACACACACCAGAGAGCACAGATATCCCACACCAACACACACCAGAACCATGATGCTACACAGAAGCAGCAGGTCAAACATGAGCGAGAGCAAAAAAACTAAAACAAGTAGTGAGGTTGAGAAGTCACTGGAAGAGACCGCATGGAGCTCTTCACACACAGCTAAGCCTTCACTGTGTTATATCAACGGTCCCTTAAATGGTGATGTGAATTATTTACTACCAAATGACAGCCTCCTGCTGTGTTTTATGTACTTTTGTACTTAAAAAAATGTACTTTTAGTATTTAGATTTCCATATAATATAATTCCATACAAATCCTAGATTTTTAATTTTGCCGTTGATGTGAAATACTCAAACTTATATTTGGCTTTGTGTAAATTGCACATGTAAATTGTCAATGTGCACCCTGTTTATAACACTTAATCCTAGTCACATACAAATGTATATCTGTGTTTAGATTGCAGTACATTATTTTCTCGATATCGTTCTACAATGAAACACCAGTTTAGTTAGACGTACTAATTATACTAAACACCACTTTACCTTCAGCCTAAATACTAATTTAGTTAAAACACCAGTTAGTATCATAATGCCATTTAAAACGCATCATATCGTTATTACAAAACGGTTTTGTGATATCTGTATTTGCATCAATATTACATCAACAAAAAAATATTGTTTATTTCCAATATGCCTATTCAATATAAATATAGGTCTAATATAAATATAATATAAAGAATAATTCCATTCATATAGTGAATAACAATATCTAAATAAAACATA
>JAOPHQ010001056.1:0-10000 GCA_030340625.1 Merluccius polli | reverse complement strand
CTTGATCGTGGTTTGATTACTCTTTTTCTCGGCATGCTCTTCCAGTGTCTCTTTTAAAACCATATTAATGGTACATGAGAAAGAGCCATAAGCACAACAATGAACAAACTGCTCCCACGGGCCTCTAATGTTAAACTGTTCAATGAGTCTTCATCACATTACAGGAGTCACTCTCCCTTCACACACACACACACACACACACACGCACACACACACATGCACACACACCAATGCTACACTATAAACATCAGTCTCGCACCAAATGATTCCCCATCAACGCTCCTCCACTGGGAAGCCATAATGAGGCGTGTGTTGACACACCAACATGGTCTCTGTACCCCTCCAACCCCTCCTAACCGCCAGCCGTACCCCTGCCGACTCGACCCGGTGAACCCATCCGTTCTCCTCGCCACAGCGTCGCTCACAGAAGTGTTCCCCATCACCATTACTAAAAACCACCCCCCCCCCCCCCACCCCACACCCGAATATCAATTGTACCTCCTTATTCTGAAGCCCCCCCCCCCCGCCCCCCCCCCCCCCCCCTCCCTGCGTGTCTAATGGCCCTCAGATGGATGGAGCAGCGCGACTCAGGGGCCTCTCTATACACTGAGAGCCCCCAACAAATGGCCGTGGGTTTGCCGTGGCGAATATGCAGATTGGCGGAGGAGATGGAGGAGGGTGGAGGAGACGAGTGCGCGCTGCCCAGGACAGAGACGGATCGGGGGGGGGGTGGTGGGGGGTGGGGGGTGGGTGGTGATGGGTGGGCGTCTCATGTGTGTATAAACAGAGTTGAGGTTGATTGCTAGCACAGCGAGGGGCCATTAGGGAGAATCCGCACCCTAATCATAATGTATCACTTACTTATTAAGCGTTAATTATGGCACACAAACACATCCCGGGCTCGCTGGCATGGGGAGGAGGGGCGGGGGGAGTATTGGGTTGCACCGGGGTGGGTGGGTGAGGGTGGGGGAAGTAGGGGGTGTCAGTGGGAGGCGAGGAGGCCATATTAATTTATTCTTATTTATTAATTTCCCTAATTAAAACAACAAGGCTGTGCGGTGGAATGGTGTGTGTGGGCAAAACAAATGGAGGGCTGGGAGGCAGGGGGACGCCAGGCGTGGCGCCGTCTGAACCTTAAATCATGTGAAGTGATTGCGCTTGTTCAGCTGTTCATTATTACTATATAGCTTTATGCAATTGGGCTTCAACCAACAACCCCCCTCCACACACACACACACACATACACACATACCATTATTTAGTTACTGATATCACAACAACCCCCTCACCGCCACCACCCCATCTCCCACCACAAGTAACTATTTCTCTTCTCTCTTTTACATTCTCTCTCACTCATCACTTAGTCGCGTACTCACTCACTCACTCACTCACATACACACACAACACACACACACACACACACACACACACACACACACACACACACAAACATATACAATCTCTCTCACTCATCACTTAGTCGCGTAGTACTCACTCAGTCATTCACTCACTCACACACGCACACACACACACTCATGCACGCACAATCACACACCACACGCACACACATACACATGCACACACACACACACACACACACACACAAACATGCATGCATGCAGACAGACTCACACAAACAAACACACAGACACCCTGTGTTACACACACACACAGACACACACACACACAGATGTTATAAACTGATTCGGGGGTGGCGGTCTACATCATCATTATTTCAGTAACTGCTTTTCTCGGCCTATCACAATACAGCTCCTCCATAAACACATCCTTATGAAAGCCATAAAATTAGACAGAAACACTCCATCTTTCAATTTAACTGTAAAATGTTTACACTTTCCTCCCCAGCGCGTTTAGTGTCTATTACAGGAACTAAACTGGCTCTCCAATTTTCTCCAATTCGTCCATCTATCTCGCATTTTCCTCATTCTCCCAACAATACATTCTTTCAATTTCCTCCTTCTTTCTCTTTCAGCCCGCGGTCTGCGGCCCACCTGAGCGGCTGCACCGACGGCGGGCCGCAGTAATGGCGTTAATGCCTAGTAATACGGCCCAGATATTATAATCTCAACACTGTCACATTGCGTTAGCCGCGCGAGACTGACGTGTCAATGCCACGGCGCGCAGGTGACGCGCGGGGCTCAGGAAGCGTGGCCCGGTAATCGCCCAAAACAGACACGTTTATTTTGAAGTGGAATTTTTTTTTTTGGTCTCTCCAAATAATTTCCCTTCCCTTAGTTTATAGGACGGCAGTGGAAAATGATGTATCCTTCCTGCTGCTCTCTCTCTCTCTCTCTCTCTCTCTCTCTCTCTCTCTCTGGTGATTTATGCGCGTGTGTAATTGAGTGTTAATAAAATTGTGTTCGGAGCGCGTGTAAATGTGTGTTCAAGACCCACTGTGTGCGAGTTTTTGTGTAATTGGGTGTTATCGATGTTGTGTTTGTTGGCGCGAAAGGTGAGCTGTCTGATTTCAGTTTAGGGTGATACTTTTTTGGAAATGTTGTTATATATAGGCCTATATGTTAAAATACTATTCTCCTTGAAGTCCTTGATTGATATGATTGATAATAATGTTATTGCTATAGGCATTAGGCTATTGTGTTAAGTGACAATACAATTCATTAGTATTACCTTATTACTGATATTTATTGTCTGAGTAATTTACTCTCTAGATAACATTTACAAACTTTAAACATGGCAACTTTGTTGAATATTTGGAAAGCAACTATGTTCACAATCACCGTCGTAAATATATTTGATTTCATTTAAAGAATAGTTTGATAGAATATCATTTTGGTGGTGGTTGTGTTGTGGGGTTCATAATCTCAATGTCCACCTGAAAAGTCACTTGAGGAAATTTGATGCATGTACTGTTCTAGTAGATTTTATACATATATTATTTTATACAGTAGCAGTAAACGTAAGTGTGTTTATGTGTGTGTGTGTGTGTGTGTGTGTGTGTGTGTGTGTGTGTGTCTGTGTATGTTATGAAGGCCTATGTGGGATGTAAATTAATAATATAGGCACTACTTTATGTGGTATTAATGACTACTAATGGTGATTAGTGGTCAATGGTTCTGTCATCTTTATTGCTGTTGTAACTGTGCAAATCAAAGCAGAATGATTATAACAGGAACAGAGGAAAGAGAGACAGAAATGTATATCAGGTCACTGAAACAGATACAAGTGATACAAAAGGAGAAGAGCTGTCATGCCTTGAACTCCATTCTTTCAAGAGATGGACCGTAAAATTGGTGAGGGAGTAACACTACGGATGTAGTTGGGTACCGGATCTGTCCTCTCAGTGATTTCTCACAAAGACTATGTAAACAAATGTCCCAAATGTGAAACTGACATGGGTAAAGCGAAAGTAAATGTGAAATATGAGAACCAAAGACAGACTCTGGAGCTATATATGATGAAGAAGGGAGGTGTACCTTTTTTTGGATGGGAATGGCTGAGAAGCGTTCTCCTTAACTGGCAGTCAATAAGGCAATGCACATCACCCGGAAGCAAAACTGTAGCTCTGCAGAGGAGAGGCTAACACGTATACTGCAAAAGTGTTTCTGGACGGAATAGGCACCTGAAACACATGACAGCACAGATCTTACTCGAGGATGATGCAAAACCTCACAAACGCCATTCGCCCTAAGGTGGAGGTGGAGCTCCAGCATCTGGAAGACCAAGGTATTCTCTCCAAAGTTGACTGGTATGACTGGGCTTGTTGACTGGTGTGACAGGGCTACACCAATTGTGCCCGTAGTCAAGAAGACTGGTGCCTTACGCATCTGTGCTGATTTCAAGGTCACAGTAAATCCTGTACTACATGCAGACCAGTATCCGCTCCTGCACATAAAAGACATCTTTGCATCACCGCCACACGGAGAGCACTTCTCAAAGATTGACCTTGCTCAGGCATACCTACAAATGGAAGTGGAAGAGGCATCCCGGAAATATCTGACAATAAACACCACAAAAGGCCTGTATCAGTATAACAGATTGGTGTTTGGCATATCAAGTGCCCCAGCAACATGGCAACATGCCATGGACCAAGTACTACGAGGGATACCCCCAGTGTTATTTGGATGATATTGTAACAGGAGCTGATGACAAAACACAAATGGCAAACCTACAGGCCGTGCTTTCAAGGTTGGAGGAGTATGGTCTGAGCAAGACTTCAACAAGGACTATATTGGGTACCGTGGTCACACCATTGACCGGCACGGCCTGCACAAATCTCAGGACAAATTCCATGCAGTGTTAAGGTGCCAAAACCACAGAAAGTGAGCCAACGGTGTTATTTGTTGGGCCTCATAAATTACCACCACAAGTTTCTACCAAACCTGTCGACTGTGTTGCACAGTTTGAACAGTTTGTTGCAACTGGCGCCAAATTGGAGTGGTCAAAAGACCCCTCCCGTTTGGACTGCTAAACAGCTGATCACATCAGAGGAGGTGTTAACACACTTTGATCCCAGTCTCCAGTGTGTGACGTTCCCTGTATGGCTTTGGCACCGTATCTCACAAGATGAGATGGATCTGAGCAGTTCTCCTGTTGAGATCTCTTAACTCTGCTGAGCGCAACTATGTCCATGTAGACAGAGGAGGACTGAGTCTTGTATGGAGGGTGAATAAGTTTAATCAGTGTCTGTACAAAAAGCATGTCACTTTGATTACTAATCACCAGCCCCTTGTGTGCATTTTTAACCCTCAAAAGTGTGTCCCAGCGATGGCCGCTGCACGCTTACCACGATGGGCTCTGTTCCTTGGTGCTCAAACCTACACCATCGAGTTTACAGTTTTTCCCAATTGTTTAAACACGTTTCTGGAAACTATCGCTCTTTTTGTCAAATCTCTAAACACAAAAGTGAAAAGAAGTGACGACCATTTGGTCACAACTCCACAACTCTCTTGCAAAATGAAACACTGCACTCAAAACCATGTGCTCTCTTCTCAAAACTGATTCTTTCCACCAAAACGATAAACACAGCTATCATATGAATATCACTTACAGAGCATCAATTAAACACTGGTGTGTTACATTTAAAACACTACCATTAAAATACTGTTTACATGTTTTGGCTTCATGAGGCCGTGTGTAGAAATTGTTTCCTTTTTCTCCTTTTTTAAAGTTTAGGGTTTAGTGTAATAGGTTGCAATTGTATGGTACATACAGTATAAAGACTGTTGCCATATTGTAATGCAATATTGTGAATATATCATATAAATATTGCATTGACACAATCGTATCAGAATAGGATACAATGCATATTTGTCTATCCAATGAGCTCCAATGGGCTAAACTCACAACTCAGCTTCCCAGAGTCATACTGTAAATTTATAGTTGATACTGAAACATTGTTAGAGTTTGGAGAACACAAATGTTACCTATTGTGGCAAAACTCAGTAATTGCACTGATACTGTAAGTAAAATGAAAAACACTACAGTAAGAAAATGTTGACTGTCTTTCGGGGGATGTAATGATGAAATCACATGAATCAAATGAAGTGCACAAATACAAAAAGGTAACAAAGCAAATATTGACAGTATTTGTTACTGTAATAAAGTAAAATATTCAGCTGACTGAACTGAACTGACTGCAAAAAAAATAGTTTGTCGTAGGCTCTTCTTCCTCCTCCTCCTCTTTCTCCTCCTGTTCTCACTCTTCTTCTTCCTCTTCCTCTCTGTTCTCCAAGCTGCTCATTTTTTTCCCCCAACACAGTTGAGGTCACCTGAGGCCTCCTTTATGCTCTGACACATGACTGAAGTGTTTTGCCAATTGAGTTTGAACAGGTGAGAAGTGAGTGAGACTAAATGGTAATTAGGTGTGGCATTTTGAAGGCCAATTTTTCCAGGTGAACAAAGTGCTACATTTGTACTTTGTACAGAGTTTTGCAAAAATGCGATTTAGTATTTCTATATGAGTGAAAACAATGGACTTGTGCTTAGAGTTGAGCAGTCTGGAGTCGTTGGAGTTGATACATGAGCTTCAAGTTTTCAGAATTGTGTGCAGTTACATTTTTTGTGTGTATAAAATGGAGAAAAACTTTAAAGGGACAAAAAAACACGGAAACGCCGATGGACTCGCTCACCTGCTTCACGAGTCACATCCGGCTGAGGTTCAAGCTGGCGTCTTCCACAAGAGACTCAAAGTAGCCCGAGGTCTGCACAGTGAAACAGGCCACATCAGCTAAAACAATGGACATACTGTGAACACTTTTTGCACGCAACCTACCACAGGCGAGTGACAATAGTAGTCAGTTCACGGGAGAGGAGGTCCACACCTTCATCAAGAAGAACGGCAGCAGACACCTCAGCTTCTCACCACCCGGCAACCAACGACTTAGCAGAGCTTTTTGTACAATCTTTCAAGCAGTCAATGAAAGCAAGTGGGAACGAAGGAATGTCACTGCAGCAGAAAGTATCAAACTTTCTATACTGGCTTACCAAAACACGACTCAGGCAACAACTGGACCGACCCCAGCAATGCTGTTCCATGGGCAGACCCCTGAGATCACACTTGGACTTGCTGAAGCCAGATATCTGCCAACACTTGGGGTATAAACAATATTCTTGTAAACAAATGCAGAAACAGCAACTGAGGGCATTCAGCGTTGGACACAGAGTTCTTGCCGGAGACTATAGAAACAGAAAACCAGAAATGGCAAAATTCTACCAAAGACAGGACCCTTGAATTACACACTGTGTGTGTAGGACCTGACATGGTCTGGCGCAGGCATGTTGACCGGCTACTGGATGCTGCCGCCTGCGATGTCACCGCTGAGGGCTCAACTGCACATCAGGCCTCGGACGAGGTTGCTCATGCACCAGAGGACTTTGATGATGACACTGAACAGGCAGAGACTGTTGCACCCCTGGTTCCCGGAGAATGACTTTACCCTGAGAGAAATCACAGAACACATCAGAGACTAGATTTATAGTCATGTATGCCTAACAGCCATTGACTGGTTGTGTTCAAAGAAAAACAAAAAAAAGAACATATTGTAAACAAGTAATGTTTATTTTGAAATGTATAAGGTGCCATATATAGCTGTTATTGTTATTGAACAATTCTTACTTGATTCTCAATTCTTACTTGATGTTGGGATACATCAAAGTTGAAAGGGAGGAATTGTTATGTATGTGGGATACAGATGACTGACATAGGCACTACTTTATGTTGGTTTTGCACTGATGCGTACCTGTGTGATTGAATCAGACTCACACAGGAAAGTCACAAAGTAAAGTTATGTTAACTGTATCTCGTGGTTCTGTCATCTTTATTGCTGTTGTAACTGAGGCAAATACACAACAGTGTTTGTGTGTGTTTATGTGTGTTCAAGAGTGTTCAAGAGAGAGAGCGCTCTTGTGTGTTTAGTATGATTCTTCGTGTGTGTGTGTGTGTGTGTGTGTGCGCGCGCATGTGTGTGTGTGTGTGTGCACATGCGTGTGTGTGTGTGTGTGTGTGTGTGTGTGTGTGTGTGTGTGTGTGTGTGTGTGTGGGAGAGTGTGTAGTGAGTGACTTTGTAGTGTGGTTAGTGCGTCGTAGTGTATACCACATATTTGTGTGTGTGTGTGTGTGTGGTGACTAGTGACTTTGAAGTGTGTTTAGTGCATAGTGTATACCACGTGTGTGTGTGCGCGTGCGTGTGTTTGTGTGTGTGTGTGTGTGTGTGTGTGTGTGGTGTTTAATTGATGCAGGCTGAGCATCGATCCCTCCCGCCCAGCCTAATGAAGGCCTGATTGGTTTGTGAGGGCTGGCTGGTTCTGCTTAGCTGCGTCTGCCTGCTGCCCTGCTGCACACACACACACACACACACACACACTCAATTCAACATCATTCTTTTCACTCGCTCTCCTGTTCCCATGCTTTGTCTCTGTCTCTCTCTCTTTACATTTTATCCCTGTCTTTCGCTCCGTCTGCCCATCTAAAATCTCTCTTTCTCTTTTTGTTTTATACCACTTTCGCTCTTCAGCTCTTCATGGATCTACTATTCCATTCTCAGAATGTGAAATCGTAAATCAACCTTTTAAATAGCCATCATTTTAAGGTGTGTTTAAGTTACAGAGATGACGGGGAAATTTAAGATTTTTATGATTGTTGGAATCGTCGTAAAATCACATTAAAAAAATTCAACAGTTTTACTCTATTTATTATATCTAACCTTCCCCCTTTTCCTTTCAAAATGGCCATTCTTTTGATAAGAATAAAAGTAAAATTCTTTACTTACTGCCAAAATTGTCCATGTTGTCATATAGTTAGCTATGTATAAACTCTCACTGGATTGTCTCTCACTCCCTGGCTCTATAGGATCAGTAACTCTTCCTGCCAGTCCGTCAGACAGTCAGTCAGTCAGTCAGTCAATCCTTCAGTCCGTCCATCCACTGTCGCTGTATTCTTCCAGCGGCAGGTACACTGATGAATGTCTTTTACGTGTCACGATCTGCTCAAAACAGACACAGGCATTACCCAGACACAGGCATTACACACCAATGGTGTTAATGGCTTGTCAGACGGTCACTTTTACACAACCAGTCATTAAGATAGACAGATGACTGCCATCAGGCTATCCCTCTTTATCTCCATTTCTCTTCTTTGCGTCTTTCTCTCTCTGTCTCTCGTCTTCTCTCTCGCTCCCCATCTCTCTTCATGTGCTTGTGTGACAGTATGTGTGTTTATATTTGTTGTGTTGTATGTGTTTGTTTAAGTTTGTTGTGTGTGTGTGTGTGTGCATGTACATGTGTTTGTGTGTGTCTGTGTATGCATGTATGTGTGTGTCTATGTTTGTGTGTGTGCGTTTTTGTTTGTGTATGTGTCTGTACAACTATGTGTGTGTGTGTGTGTGTGTGTGTGTGTGTGTGTGTGTGCGTGCGTGAACTCTCCTGTGTATTAGCCTGATCAGGGGAAACATAAGACCACCGCAGTTCCTCCAGAGTCACGTCTTAGTGAGCAACTCCACGGGGGGTCTCCCGCCCTCCCGCCTGTCACTCAGCCTGACACGGCGGCCCTCACCTCCACTCACATCCAACGCTCAGCTCCACTACTTTACTATACAGTCGTTTAGCAGACACTTTCATCCACCCCCCTGCCCCTTCCTCTATTCACCTGTCATCACCTCCACCACAGTAACCTGGGTAGACTGTATTCTCTCAGGGCCAAACGCAACAATAATGTGGTAGAAAACAATGCAAGACAGTAGAGACCATTACATCACAAGGTGCAAAAGATATGAGAAAGAGTGAGGAAGTGCAGCACCGCCACTATTGGTTGAGGAGTTCAGCACCAGACTGATGGACAGCGCCCGCAGCCAATCACAGATCCAAAGGCCTGCTATGAGTAACAAAGGACCCAGTGAATGGCATGAAGACTGTATAGGTTTAGATGCATGGAGGTGTAGTGAATCAGTGAACTCGGTCCATGTCTGTCTTTCTCGCTATTTATGTCCGCTTGTTGATATGTTGGTCTCTCTGTTTGTCTTTCTACCGCATTTGTCTGTCTCTGTATCTTCCTTTCCATTAGCCTGTGGGTCTCTCTGTCTGTCTGTATGCCTGTCTCCCTGTCTGTCTGTAGGGCCGGTCCATACCTCTGGCCCTGTATACCAGGGTCTGGCCGGCACTGCCCCTCTAAACACACAGCAGCATACACTGTGATAAGTGGTGTGTGTTTACAGCTTGTTCATTTCCACTCTTCAACTCTCAGCAGAGGGAAAGAGTGAGGGAGAGAGGAAAAAAAGAGGATGGGGGAAGAGAAAAGGGGGGAGACAGAGAGAGGTGCTATCGGAAGAGAGAGGGAGGGCTAGTGGGGAGTGTTTTTGTCCTGGAGAGAAATAGCCCTCTAGGTTGTAATTGGAGGTAGAGAGAGAGAGACACAGAGAGAGAGAGAGAGAGAGAGAGAGGGGGGGGGGGGGGGAATAGAGCAAGAGAGGTTTGGAGAAAGAAAGCATAAGAGAGAGAGAGGGAGAGCAAGAGAGAGGTAGAAAGA
>JAOPHQ010001055.1:0-27860 GCA_030340625.1 Merluccius polli | reverse complement strand
TTTAGGGTAATGGTTTTGTTGTAGGTTTAGGTTTTAGGGTTTGATTTTTGGTTCTAGGGTTTGGTATTAGGGTTTGGTTTTCAGTTCTAGTGTTTGGTATTAGGTTTAGGGTTCCTTTTAGGGGTAGGTTCTAGTGTTTGGTTTCAGTGTTTCTGCAGCCCCAGGACAAGGACTGTTCCCATTAAATGACCCCAGGGGGACCTCAGACAGGGGAACAGTCCCAGCATGCAAGCACTTAAAACTAAAAACAAAACAATCAGTGTCAGGTATCTGAGACGAGCGTTGTCATCAACACAGAGGACAAGCAAGATGGTGGTTCGCATGTCAACTCTGCCAATGCTCCAGAAGGCGGCTGTTCATCTCCCACCTGCTCGAGTATATGAATAACTTTTTTCTGAATGTTGGAAAGACTCAGAACCGGAGTCTGTCTGATGGTTTTTGGAGAAGCTGAAAACGTCAGTCTTGGTCCTGAGTTGCGTTCCGGAGATACAGCCGTGTGTAGGGTACGGGAGTGGTTTCTGCTACTTCCGGTTGACGTAGAAAAGTCGTGTTTGGTTCAGGGAATTTGTCTATTCTGCTTCAAAATTGGTCAGTACAGTCAGAAGATGGTGCTGAACAAACATGCTCTTTGTGACTCTACGTCAAAGGGCGTGTCTGTGGCGTGCTGTCAAATTGGCCATTTTGAATCGAATGTCAAACTGTGATGCGCTTTGTGCCATTCCCTAACCCTAATGTTAGCTACTACGAATCTCCCTGTGAACGCCCCAGTCTACCGCACACTGCATGGACCGCGACGGACGAGAACCTGTCGCGACACGATCCACGACACACCCCGACAGACTCGGCGAGGTCCCGCCCACAGCTCCTTGGAGCTTTGATAAAATGTAATTGTATTTTAAAATGTAATTGTAATTTAAAATGTAATTTAAATGTAATTGTAATTTAAAATGTAATTGTAATTTAAAATGTAATTGGAATTTTAAAATGTAATTGTAATTTAAAATGTGATTGTAATTTTAAAATGTAATTGTAATTTAAAATGTAATTTAAAATGTAATTGTAATTTAGAATGTAATTTAAATGTAATTGTAATTTAAAATGTAATTGTAATTTAAAATGTAATTGTAATTTTAAAATGTAATTTTAATTTAAAATGTAATTGTAATTTAAAATGTAATTTAAATGTAATTGTAATTTAAAATGTAATTGTAATTTAAAATGTAATTTAAAATGTAATTGTAATTTAAAATGTAATTGGAATTTTAAAATGTAATTGGAATTTAAAATGTAATTGGAATTTTAAAATGTAATTGGAATTTAAAATGTAATTTAAAATGTAATTGGAATTTAAAATGTAATTTAAATGTAATTGTAATTTAAAATGTAATTGTAATTTAAAATGTAATTGGAATTTAAAATGTAATTTAAAATGTAATTGTAATTTAAAATGTAATTTAAATGTAATTGTAATTTAAACTGTAATTGTAATTTAAACTGTAATTGTAATTTAAAATGTAATTGTAATTTAAAATGTAATTTAAAATGTAATTGTAATTTAAATTGAAATTGTAATTTAACATCTATTTTAAAATGTAATTGTAATTTCAGAACAAAAGTTATTCAAGAAGTGCTCATCCTCTACCTAATATGAAACCCTAACCCTAATATGAAACCAAAACCCTAATATGAAACCAAAACCCTAATATGAAACCCTAACCCTAATATGAAACCCTAACCCTAATATGAAACCTTAACCCTAACCCTAATATGAAATCCTAACCCTAACCCTAATATGAAACCCTAACCCTAATATGAAACCCTAACCCTAATATGAAACCCTAACCCTAATATGACACCCTTTAATATTAGGGTGAGTGATACTTTGGTTAGTTGTACCTTTTATTCTGAAGGTTGGAAAGACTTAGAAGGATGGTTTATGGGGACGCTGAACACGCCAGTCTTGGTCCTGAGTCATTGCGACGTCCCGTTCCGGAGATACAGCCTTGCGTAGGGTACGGAAGTGGTTTCTTGACGTAGAAAAGTCGTGTTTGGTTCTGTTGGAACGGGTGTCCCCGAATTTGTGGGGTTGGAGCCAACTAACAAGTCTCTACGACCATCAGAACAAAAGTTATTTAAGAAGGGCTCATCCTCTAACACTAATATGAAACCAAAACCCTAGTTGGAAACCCTAACCCTAAAACCAAACCCTATAAGAGTTCTCCATCTTTTTTCTTATTTTTTTAAATTTTTTTTCCTATGGTTAGGTTTTAGAGAGCTGGAAGAGAGCTGACAGGTGCTTTGTACCAAAGGAAATGGACTCCTCTGAAATAGGCCAATTCTGAACCATTTCTCTCTTGAGTGTCGAATGTAAGCAGCCAGCTGATCCGCGAGGCCAAGGAGAGCAAAGGTGACCTAACAGTCGTCTGGCTCGACTTGGCCAATGCATACGGATCAATTCCTCACGACCTCATCAACACAGCTATGGAGCATTACCATATCCCCCAGCACATCAGGGGAATGATCACCACCTACTTCAGTGGATTCAAGTTACGGTTCCGAACCACCCAGTTTACAACCCAGTGGCAGGACCTGGAAAAGGGGATCGTAACGGGTTGCACCATCTCCCCCATCTTTTTATGGGAATTAACCTACTTATCACAGCCGCAGTGAAGGAATCCAGAGGGCCAATAATGAGGTCTGGTATTCGCCAACCTCCACTTAGATGCTTTATGGATGACCTCACCATTACAGCAGCAACCCATGTGCAAACAAGGTGGATCCTGAAGGCACTCGATGATGTAGCAAACTGGGCTCGGATGAAGTTCAAGCCTAAGATGTCAAGAAGCTTGGTGATCAGGAGTGGCAAGGTTACAAACAGGTTCCAACTCCAAATCCAGGGGGAAACCATACCATCTATTGAGGAGAACCCAATAAAATGCCTGGGAAAGTGGTATGACTCATCTCTCAAAGACAGAGGCAGTGTTTCCAGGACTGAGAAGCAGGCAGAAGAGTGGCTGCAAAAGATAGAGAGGTCAGGCCTACCAGGCAAGTTCAAGACCTGGTTGTTCCAGCACGGACTGCTACCAAGACTCCTGTGGCTACTAACGATCTATGAAATGCCTATGACAGCGGTTGAAGGAATCGAGAGGAAAGTAAATAAACATCTCCGCAAGTGGCTTGGTATTCCACCAAGCTTCACGTCAGTAGGGCTCTACATCAGGTCGGGACAGCTACAGCTACCCCTGTCATCGGTAGTTGAAGAGTTCAAGGTGGCAAAGTGCAGGGCTGTAATGATGCTCAAAGATTCCACCGACGAGATGGTTAGAGGCGCAGGCATCACCACAAGATCCGGGCACAAATGGGCAGCAGACAGACATGTAGAATGGGCAGAAAGCATGCTGAAGTTGAAGGACGTCATCGGGAACCCGTGCATGGGGCGACAGGGATGGGGGTCCACCCATTTCCAGCAGTGGACGAAAGCTGACCCAAGGCAGAGGAGTGACATGGTCCAAGCCGAGGTCCGACAGCTAGAGGAGGAGGGGAGATGGTCTAGGGCTGTGGAGCTTGGAGTGCAAGGAGCTTGGACGAAGTGGGACCTACCAAAGTGCAAGATCACCTGGCCTGAACTCTGGAGGCTGGAGCCTTTCCGCATCTCATTCCTGCCCTGCTCAGTGTACGACACCCTTCCAACACCAACAAACCTGTACAGGTGGGGAATGAGGGAGGACCCACAGTGCAGGTTATGTGGGGGGAGAGGAACATTGGCACATATACTGGCAGGATGCAAGACTGCTCTTAGCCAGGGGAGATATCGCTGGCACCACGACAAGGTACTCAGAGCACTAGCCGACATCTTGGAGCAGGAGAGACGGAAAAAGCACCAACCTCAACCGAGACCAACGCCATCCATCCAGTTCATCAGGGAGGGGGAGAAACCATCATCCTCCAAGAAGACCAAGAAGAGCCTCTTGCAGACAGCACCAGCATGGGAGATGAGGGTAGACCTTGGAAGGAAATTACATTTCCCCAGGTCGTCCAAACTTCCTTGAGGCCTGACATGGTCATTTGGTCAGAAGTGGCCAAAAAGGTCATCCTGATCGAGCTGACCGTCCCGTGGGAAGATGGATGCAGCGATGCCCATGAGAGGAAAGCCACCAAGTACCAGGACCTGGTCCAACAGTGCAGGGACAAGGGATGGCAGGCCTGGCTATTCCCAGTAGAGGTCGGGTGCATGGGCTTCCCAGCACAGTCTGTGTGGAACACATTGACAGCGCTGGGAATAAGAGGAAGGGAGAGGAAGACAGCTGCCCGTAGGTTGGGAGAAGATGGGTAGTGACCATCACTGCCGGCCCGCCAACTCGAGGGCGTCGTGGTTCAGGGTTGAAACGCCCAATGAAAGTTGGACACCACCTGATGACATCTTCTCCTGGTTGAAAGCTACAGTCACTTTCTAAGTGACTGAAGGAGTTAGCACTGCATTGTGTATGTAATAGCGGTTTGATTTTTTTAGTTCAGGGTTTGGTATTATGGTTAGGGTTTCCTATTAGGGGTTTGTTTTATGGTTTGATTTTCGGTTCTAGGGTTTGGTATTAGGTTTAGGGTTTCCTATGAGGGTAAGGATTTTGGTTCTAGGGTTTGGTTTTAGGGTTAGGATTTGGTTGTAGGGTTAGGTTTTAGGGCTTGGTTTTTGGTTCTAGGGTTTGGTATGAGGGTTAGGGTTTCCGATTAGGGTTAGGTTTTCGGGTTGGATTTTCAGTTCTAGGGTTTGGTATTAGGTTTAGGGTTTCCTATTAGGGTAAGGTTTTTGGTTCTAGGGTTTGGTTTTAGGGTTAGGGTTTGGTTGTAGGGTTAGGTTTTAGGGTTTGGTTTTTGGTTCTAGGGTTTGGTTTTAGGGTTAGGGTTTGGTTGTAGGGTAAGGTTTTAGGGTTTGGTTTTTGGTTCTAGGGTTTAGTTTTAGGGTTAGGGTTTGGTTGTAGGGTTTGGTTTTAGGGTTAGGGTTTGGTTGTAGGGTTAGGTTTTAGGGTTAGGGTTTGGTTCTAGGGTTTGGTTTTAGGGTTAGGGTTTGGTTGTAGGGTAAGGTTTTAGGGTGTGGTTTTCGGTTCTAGTGTTTGGTATTAGGTTTAGGGTTCCTTTTAGGGGTAGGTTCTAGTGTTTAGTTTGTTTGGTTCTGCGGCCCGGGTTCCCATTAAATGACCCCAGGGGGACCTCAGACAGGGGAACAGTCCCAGGATGGGCCCCTCCAGCCTCGGGTCCGGTTTCCTCTAAAAAAGACCTTGGAATGGCTAACGGAGCTTGCAGACATTTTAACGTGTTGACGTGGAAGCAAGTCAGAGAAACAGAGCAAGCATGCACATTCAGCCAGTATATCCCATCATCTGTCGTCATAGTAACACTTTCAAACCTTTATCCAAGAAACAAAACTAGACCACTGAACAAAGACATAGCTAGTTCTCTCCCTCGTTACTGGATGGCATGTACTGGTGTGGACTTGAACACCCAGTACTATTTTTAATCCGGTTTTACCGGGAACTCTGCCCCATGTATCGTGTTACCCAACAGCTAGCCGGGAAAGGTGGATAACGTGCGGGCACATTTGTTCCCTCCTCCTGGCGTGATAGCTGATAGCTACTACAACCAATTAGCCACTAGGCTACCATAACTATGTTGGAATGATGTTGGCGGCTAGCTGGAGGACAGGTAGCTAACATTAACATAACAAACATAGATAGATAGATAGATAGATAGATAGATAGATAGATAGATAGATAGATAGATATAGAGTCATAGGGTGTGTTTTTATTTTTTACACTTATAAGTTATAACAACCCAAGAAAATAGAAATAAACCACCATGGCCTTGGAAAATATTAACTATTTTCATTGGGGGAAAAGGGATATTTTAACGTATTCTCTTCAGTCCATTGACATATATCCCAATTGATATTTCAAGGCAATGAACTACAACAATCCTGTGTTGTCTGTCTAACCTCTAAAGGTCACCCCCTATGGATCTACACACTTAATGTGTTTTCCAACGAGGTACACAAACATGCTTGTGCTGGCAAGGTCATGAAGAGACTGGCTAGTTGCATGTATACATAGAGAACTACATTTTAAAATGTTAATCGATCAATAGTGAGTCATCAATTAGGTCATCATTCATCATATTAATTGAGGTATCAATGAATAGTGTTGTCTTTCAAATGCCAAAAAGGATAATGATGAGGTTTTCTGTGAATAGTAGCACGCCTATGAAAGCAAACCTAAGTAAATGTGTAAAATTGTATTCATATCAAGTCATTCAAGTGGGCCACGTCGTTCCCTCCTATTGGTCTCGCCTGCTCCGCCCCCACAATCTCCTACGACAGCGCCATCGCAGACACAATGACCCCCGCGCTCGCTACAAACAGCTCTGCAGCCGTCAGCCCACCAACGACTCCTTTGCACGCCGGTTTAGTGCAACAGAGATTCTTCCTTCTAGCATGCACCCCCCCCCCCCTGATGATAGCAAACTAACGGTACCTCCGAGCGGCTCTTGAGGCTGCTCCTCTTGGGTCTGAAGAGGACATCTTTGAAGTCCAGCTTCAGGTCGATGTCCACGCGCGGCATTCTGGCTCTCTGGACCACCCTCCTCCACCACAAGGACGAGGACGCAGGCAAAGATGCTGAGGACGCTGAGGACGCTGAGGCAGCCAAGGACACTGCCCTGAGGAGGTAGAGCGCCGCGGCGGATCCTGCGCTGGCTGTTGGTCCTAAACCCCGACCACCAAACCCGACCCTCCAGACAGCCAGCGTTTATATAGTCAAGAGGGGCCCAGCCCTTCCCCAGCCCCCCATGGCTTTATTTGGGCCTACACTCGCTCTCCTTCCCCCCCCCACTCTCTTCTCTCTCTCTCTCTCTCTCTCTCCTCTCTCTCCTCTCTCTTCTCCTCCCTCTCCCCTCTCCCCTATCGCTGAGTGGCAGGAGCAACAGTGGCTGTGGAGGAGGAGGCGCCAGCCGCTGTCCTAGCAGCTGACTCATGCTCACACACACACAACTACACACACACACACACACACACACACACACACACACACACACACACATACCACACACACACACACACCCAACAGCACTGCAGCATGACAGTCGTGGCTGTGTGCCGCAGTGCTTAAGAGCACACCTGCTGTCCATCTGGGGCACTGCGCCCTCAACCGATGTATGTGTGTGTGTGTGTGTGTGTGTAAATGGAGACTGATTGAAGATGAAAGGTCTGAGAGCCACAGATTAACTCCTCAAAGATTTGATTTAATGGTAAGGTAAATCAATCATCTCAAGATAGTTCTATATATATTTTATATATAATAATAATAATCATAAGCATAATAATCATAATAATACACTGCATGAATTATATTTAGTTAATGTATTAATACAGAAATAACAGGAACGTTACACCATTTGACCACCAGGCGTCAGCATAGCTCAACTAACATTTGTCAAAGGCTTCTCAAAGTTCAACACCAACAGTGTGAACCACAGTTAAAAAAACATAAAAAGGACATTACCATACACACCACACTGCTTATAAATTATTGTTTCACATATCACAACACAATTAGATAGACAGATAGATAGATAGATAGATAGATAGATAGATAGATAGATAGATAGATAGATAGATAGATAGATAGATAGATAGATAGATAGATAGATAGATAGATAGATAAACCTATATTGCCCCAATAGGGAATTTGTCTTGCACTTGGGAGCCACATATAAGCACACAAAAAAACAGCACGATAAGCACAACTTATTACACATTGCTTATGTGATGTTGGCTCATTGCTTTTCAAGCAAATGTGATTGTGAGCTATCTGCATCTGACCAGGAAGGGAGGATCACTCCTAGTCCTGTGTAACTGCTTGTGCCACTGTTTTCTTTTCTTTTTCTTTGCGCTTTTACCCTGGAAAATACTGTAATTGGCCAAATACTGGAAACACAAATGACTCCTACAAAACGCACACCAAATGTTGAACATATTCAAAGCCAGTAAAACTAGAAAGAATACGCATAGAGAGCAGCCACAGACCAAAAAACTATGAAAGCACAATTCACCAACTTATGATTCAAATCCACTACTTGGGGAACATTGTGTACCCGAGCTGGACTGCCTCCTCCACGCCCTGTTCTCTCTCTCTCTCTCTCTCTCTCTCTCTCTCTCTCTCTCTCTCTCTCTCTCTCTCTCTCACACACACACACACACACACACACACACGCATGCACACACACGCACACACTACATGTTGCTACACCGTTGTACCACCACTAGATGTCAGTATAACCCAGTATAACACAACTCAAGCGCTGAGCTGTCGCGATGTCTCTGTCCAATTAAAAATACAGAGACGGAGACATTTGCTCGAGGCAAACCTATTAAGTTTCTAATCACTTAATATTGCTAAAAATGTTACAGGGTAATCTTTGGCCCTTGCAGCAACCTTTTTATGCTTAATAAATTATTTTTTTTTTAATTAAAAAAAAAAAATTATTGTTATTATTAATATTATTATTATTGCGGTTGTTGTTGTTAATATTATTATTATTAAATAAAATAAATACATACTACTAATAATAATAATAATGCTAATAATAATAATGATAATAATAATATACTGCATGAATTATATTTAGGTAAGTTTCATCCATTTTGTTGTAGCAATTTAGCATTAATAAAACACATAAAATGGGTTAGGGTTGTAAATAGTTCAATAAACACATGCGTTGCAATAGCTTGAAGGGTAAAATCGGTTGCTACGTGATGATGTAGACTTGCGTGTCCTACTTCCCAGGGAACAACTTACTCAATTTATGAGAAGTTTGTACAGTAGGCTATGGGTTGGAGTCAGGTTGTGACCTTTCTGCACTTCCTCCACCTCCAGCTAGACGGTAAGCAGGGGGCGCTGATAACACAAAGCCAGCCACGTGGTCTTCCGAAGATAATATACCAGATAAGGGGGAAAAAAGGCCAGCTCAACTATTACACAATGTACTCATGAAAAAAAAACTTTGTGGAGGGGCTCTAAAAGGTGTGTGCAATGTAGACGTGTCTGGGGGCCTATAGGAAGGGAGGTATACGTCGGTTTACACGGGGCAAATAGGTGAAAGTGTGAGCAAACATCCCTGGATATAGAAATAGGCCTACTGCTGTGTAGAATGAGCTTTGTTGGGTTCCTATAATATTTAGCTTGGCCTACTTGCAGCATCGAGGGATATCAGAAATACTGTAATCACCGACGGCGACACAGCCCAACGACCCTTACTGTACGTCTCCTGGCCTGGAGATCCTCAAACAAAAGGCAACTCCAACAAACAGGGGAAAAACTCAAACCCAAAACACAAATAGGACTTCAAGCAAACTCCACACTTCGCAGGGCGACTATAAAAAGGGGGAGACGCATTTCGCATTCTCTGCTCTGGGAAGAACATTGTGTACTCTAGCCGGCACACGCCCAGTCCCCTATAGCACACACACACACACACACACACACACACACACACACAGAAGGGTCTTGACCTGCCCCGCTAGACTGTCTTTTTGTGGCCGGCGACGTCATCCAGAGGCCGTTACTGTGGCGAGCGGGGCCGTGCGATTCTGTCGTCAGGGCGACAGATGTTGGAAAGAGACCGATGACGGCGGTAAGAATGATCTTTCATGTTTTCTGTTTCCTGGCACAAGTTGAATCAGTGAGAGGCTGTTTAATTATTCCCTTTGTTTCCCCCCCCCCCCCACACACACACACACTTCCTAAGTGGTTCAGGTAATGAGCCCCGGTCGACTGAGAATACGCTCTCAACGCTGCCAGCCGTTCGTCAGTTGATTTTGATGAGGAACCTGAAATCCTTCCGGGTTTAGTTTTTTCTTATTTATTGTAATAAATATTGTAAACGTGGTACGCTTTCTGTTTCTGTGGCCTACACACTGATACACGTCAGAAACAGTGAAACTAAACTAGGACACCACCAGTCATGGTTGGACACGTTTTGACGCAGGAGCCTTGAAATAATACTCAAGTTTGAACCGCCTGCTCTGTGTGAAAGTAGCCTATACCTCTGAGTCGGCATTAAGTCAGCGTAAAGTCTGCGCAAAGTCGTAAAGTCTGCGTAAAGTCTGCCTGAAATCTGCGCAAAGTCATAAAGTCTGGCTGAAGTCCGTGCAAAGTCTGTGTGAAGCCCAAGTAAGTGGCACTGAAGTTCAGAAGTTATATCCCTTAAGAGCCGGGTTCAAGTCTCGCCGAGGGAGCGCTCTGTTTACACCAAACATACTGAAATTGTAATAATGTCCGTTATAACCGCCAACCGGCTCAAAGCGGTTGTGTTGTTGGCGGTGCAGGGGAGAGAGCTGTGGGTTATCAGCGCTGGACACCGGGGTTCAAGTCTGGCCGGGGCCCAGTCAGCCTGCCGGGCAGGACGTAGTAAGGAGACACATTGAAAACATACTTTAATCTCTGGCACCATCCATTGTCCTCGTTCTCTCCATCTTTTTTCTCATTCTCCATCGAGTCTGTGTAAAGTCTGCGTAAAGTCCGCATTAAGTCTATCCTCCCTGCATAGTGGAGTGGTACACTTTATTAGTTATCTTAAAAACCAATGACAGTTGTTCTTCCACACCACATACACATACATACACACCTGTTGTTATTATTTCTGCTGTTATACATTATGTATTTACAACCCAGTCGCCAAAAGCATACGTTGACGGTGTACGTTTTTTTCGTGAACACTGGATTACGTCGCATTTCAACGTAAAATAGCGCGTTGTACCGACAGTATCCGCGCGTGGCGCTGTGGAGGCGCCTGAAGAAAGCACAACCAACAAGGACATTTCCTGGTTATAAAATACATAAATTAGAATTAAGGTGACGGTGATGCAGGGTTGCCAGCTTCACGGTTTTCTCGCCAAATTGGGCTGTTTTGAAAACGGAGTCGCGGGTGTAAACCTCAAAGACGCGGGTCACGGTTTTCTTGGGTACTTTCAAAACCCACCACAGAAACAGTTGGGGTGTAGTAATATGTATTGTATAATCTTCATGAAAACTCAGTCAGAACAACACAGTTTCACTCCCAGAACGTCAAATAGCGACTGTCGGTAAGGGCAGGGGGGGTTCAATTCATTACAATGTGATGCCGTCTCCGGCGATATTTGGCTTTCAGAGCGGGTGCTCCAGCAGCCCATCCACGGCTCTAATGGACGATGTGGGCATCCGTCCTATTGGTTAGTTATTAGCAGGGGCGGTTCTAGGATCAGACCTTTGGGGGGGCTCAGAGGGGCTGTGAGGGAAAGAGAAATCACATAAGTGAGAGAATCATGCTGGCAACCGGCCCAAGTAGGCCAATTAGGCCTACTTCTACTTCTGTATTAATTAGGACATATCTCGGGTTCGATTTGGAGTACAAAAATAATATTGGTATTGTCGGAAAGGTAAAAATGTCCTCTTCGTTTGTGGGGGCTGAGATTGAATTTGGGGAGGCGGAAGCCCCCCCAAAAAACAGCCTAAAACCGCCACTGGCCGGGACAACGAGATATAAGAAGAGGGCTCTTGGGGACGCCAGTGATTATTTCTACATCACCTGAATTGTAATGTCAAATACAAGTGCGACATTGTGGCGCAGGGGATAGAACTGCGTGTGATCTGCACAGGAGACCCGGGTTCAAGTCCCAGTGAGGGAGTGTGCTGTGGTGTCATCTTATTTCTACATGAATTGTAACATCAAATACAAGTGCGACTTCCTAGTACATCACAGCGGGCGTCCAGGTGGCGCAACGCAGAGCACTGCAGGTTATCAGATCTGTAGACCAGGGTTTGAGTCCCAGCAAGGGACATCTGTTGTGTATTGTGATGTCAAATACAAGTGCGACTTTCCTACAACACAACCCTTCACCCCCTGCATTCTTTAGCGGCCGACGACCGAGGATGATCGATCCTTCGCACGCTCGCCCGGCGGGGTCACGACCACAAAATCACATTAGCCGGGGAGGCGAAGACACCTCGGCTATTTCGGTTCCCGCAAAGTCAGGTCAGAAGATTAGCTCGCCTGGCTGGCCGTCCGCGAACACAACAACCGTCACTCTGAGCGGTGAGTGCAAGTGTGTTTCGGCCAAAGGAAACCCCACCTGAAACGGCGGCGGTCGATTTCCTTCTCCGAATCGAGACGGGAACTTGGAGTAAGGACAGTTGCAGAAACGAGAAACGCCCCTTTCGTTTTCACGTGTTTTGACCCGATAGTCGGTTATTTTTCCGCACACATTTTCCAAGCACGTACGCCAACACACACACACACACACGCACGCACACAGAGCTCAACAGAGGTCAGGTTGATAACGACACAGGCTCAGGTTTTTTTTGTTTGTTTTAAAAACAACTTTATTAATACTTGTCTCTCTTGTTCAAAGCGTAAAAAAAAAGGAAGGATTTCATCCTACACGTTATTTCGTAGCGGCTATTGCTTCAGAAAACAGAAACAAATCGCCGACTTGTACAATGTGGAAAAATAAAACTCACTCTCCCCCCCGGCTGACAGGAAGTGACCCGCGAGGAAGTGAATCTGCATCAAACGAAAAAGTTTTCCTCCTTTTCACATTCAAAACGAAAAAGTAATCTGTGCATAGACATAAAAACAGAATACGTCATCAAAAACACATCGTGTTGGTGCTACATTAAGGCCGAAGCCCCTATATGGACACACTTCTCTTGGTAAAGTGACACTGTACAAAACGTTTCTCCGTTCCTCCAAATACAAATATGGAGGCAGGGGGAGAGGGGGAAAAAAATATATATATATAAAAAGGTGAAATCTTTTTTCAAACGGCAAGCTAGTATTGCACTGACAAATCTGCTAGTACCTTTTCAACATAAAAACAAGGGCTTTGCTACTTAGCTCCCTGGGGTGGTAGGAGGGGGGGAAAAAAAATCAAGGATAGACGGAGAAACACACCGGACGCAGTACAAAAGTCTGCTGTGTATAAAGAACCCAAAACTAAATATAATGAAGCAACAACCACAGCGGCGCTTTAACAAATACAATCTCTGCTGTGACCATTTCTTTTCTCCATAGTTTCCTTTCTATGCACAGAACAGATTTTAGGTTTGAGGTTGCAGAACCACTGTCTGTGCATATCTGGCGGTGTGTGTGTGTGTGTGTGTGTGTGTGTGTGTGTGTGTGTGTGTGTGTGTGTGTGTGTGTGTGTGTGTGTGTGTGTGTGTGTGTGTGTGTGTGTGTGTGTGTGTGTGTGTGGATCAGTTATGTGCTTACAAGCCAAGCAGTGCTTCTCAGTCTATGGAGGCCTTCTCAATGGCATTTTATGGGGAAAGATAATTAAATACATGGCGCATACGCACACACAAATTTCCAAAATATAGGGACATTCTTTAAAAACAAAATTAATTGACTCAATCCATAATGTCAAAATGTTAAGCTATTCTCCTAAAACACAGAATTTCTTTGTGAAATTATCATAACGGTATTGACGCCAGATATTGATAACAGTAGCCTCACCTGATATGAAGCAAAAAAGGAAAAAGCAGCAAAAAAGGAAATTTCAAAAACAAAATAGTGTTTTGTCTACTCATCAGGTCAACTGACAGGTCAATAATTTAATTAAGAAATACAATAATGGCTTATCTAAAAATGACACGGTGGCAGTGGGGATGCAAAACATGCAAGACGGACCGGTGACCTCGCCGTCTCAGATGATAAACCAGTTCAATTGAACTGATAAACCAGTTCAAGCTACTGGGCGCAATACTAAGACAGGCTGGCTTGGATACAACGTTGGTGGTGGTGTGGCCCAGTGGAGGAAACGGACCAATCAAGTACGAGCGAGCGAGGAGTGGGAGTGGCTACAGTCTCTGGAGTCTTCTCGACGATAATTTGGTAGATCATGAACTTTGGAACTAGAAAACGGAAAGAATGAAAGTCCGGACGGGAGTGGGACTGACATCGATTCTCCCACCTTCCCTCCACTACCACCATGTCCTCCTCCACAAATCTCTGTTGAACATTAACCCCCGACCGGGTTCAACATCAGTCGGTCGGTCGGTGGTTCAACCCGGGAGCGTTTGGTCAGGGCGTGGGCCGCCGCCCCCGTTTACGTGTGGTAGACCTTGTGGTTGTACTCTGCGTTGGAGGTGGCGTTGGTGGTGCAGGTGTGCGGGGAGGCGGTGTCTCGGTGGATGGACATGGGGCTGCTGCCGCCGCTGCTGCTGCTGCTGCTGCTGCTGCCGGTGGTGCTGGCGCCGGTGCCGTGGTGGTGGTGGTGGTGGTGGTGCGGTGGTGGTTGTCGGTCAGCGTGAGGCTGAGCAGGCTGGTGCAGGTGGGCAGGTAGACGTGCTGCACGTGCTCCACGTCCGAGCGACACACCGGACAGGTCTGGAGACAGAGGAGGGGAGGGGGAGGTCAGACATTTTGGACCATTGCGATTCACGGACCACCGTTTTAATAATAATATAATAATAATAAATGTTATTTAGAAGCGCCTTTCACGCCACTCAAGGACACTTTACAGAGAGTATCAGTTAAAATCATCACTAAACAACATTGAAACACCAGTAACATACAATAAACGACATTCAAACATAAGTAAAATGAATAAATAAAAAGAGCAAATGAATAAAACTGTGCAGAATGAAGGTTAGGGTTACGGGTGGCGGAGTGAGTTTTGGGGTTGTTTCTGAGCAGACACGTTTGTCTCCCGTCGCGCGGTGCGTCGCAGAACCATCTGACCATCTGGAGACCGGCGGCCTTAATGGTCACACTGACTGCATCCTGCTGCAGGATTTCCACGGTAACAGACTAAAAAGCGAATATTGGATGTCAGGGTTGGAAGTTGTTTGGGAGTTTGAATTAGAAAAGCCTCGTCTAAACCATAAACAAGCCTTCTGGAAAGTCTCCACCGACGGCTACGTACATGCAGTACACTTGGAAATAGCTGTGGCTTAAAACATTTTTATAGAGACGTCACCCCGAGTCATACGAAATAAAAAAGAAAGGAACAGTCGAGGAAAACTTGCAGACAAATGCAGAAACGTAGCGACGACACCTTACAGAACCTCACTAATGGGCCGCTAACGCAGACGGCAACGCACAACGCCGGCTCACCCCTTGACACAAAGCGAGTCGACTCGGCGCATTAAAAACCTCTTAACCATTTTAAATAACAAGCTGGAGTGCCGACCCTCCGTGTGTGTGTGTGTGTGTGTGTGTGTGTGTGCCGGAAACGCCGTTTAAAGAAAGAAAAAAGAAAAAGAAAAAAAAGAGGGGGGTCCACACAGCGCCATTGTTCCCGTCCCAGAGAGAAAGATTTATG
The DNA here is from genome assembly GCA_030340625.1 of Merluccius polli. Taxonomy (NCBI): domain Eukaryota; kingdom Metazoa; phylum Chordata; class Actinopteri; order Gadiformes; family Merlucciidae; genus Merluccius; species Merluccius polli. The sequence continues at coordinate 12,514 of JAOPHQ010001055.1, read as the reverse complement.
GCGCTATTGAAATGAACTCGGTCGGGCCGTTTTTAATCAACGGCAGATATATAAAAGGGGCCATTCAACGACATGAAAACACCATTAGGCTCCAGCGGAAGCAGAGAGACGACTGGCAACCGACAAACAACACATTTAACCACGACGACGGACGACCCCCCCCTGCCCCCCCGCACCGCAATCCCTCTTCCCCTTGCAGGGGTCAGAAACTAAAGGAGGCCCAGGCCAACTAAAGTTAGAACCATGCCCTAGAAATGTCAAAATACGAGGGGGGGGGATAGAAAAAAGACTTTATTATTCTGCGAGTTTGTAACGTGTAAAGTGACATCCTTTAGCGTATCGTCTCATGACATGAGGAGCATGCGGAGCACAGTTTGAACGCCTGGGGAGACGCGGGTATGGAGAGCAGTCATGCTGGCGGAGGCAGTCCTACATTCAGATGTATTCTCGGCGAAACAGTCGCTGCACTGTTGTGTTGTCGCCGTTCTGCTGAGGGCTTTTAAACGGCGGATTATATATTTATCCATTGAAACGACTAACGTTATGTTAATCATTGAAGCGCACCGATGGAACCGCATCGGCCGATGAAATTATCGTCTTTTACCACAGCAGCACAGTCGTCTTTTATTTGCTGAATTACATCTCGATGACCAATTGGCGCACTTCCAATATGTCAATGACGGATCGGTTTACGACATTTATCCATCGATGACCCGTATATGTCGACTGTAAATGAGTTTACGACTTTTAAATATAGCGTTTGTATAAGCAAAAAAAAAAAAAAACAGCATAAAAAACTCCTCCAAAAGTCAAACCAATTAGTTTTTAGGGTCAACTAGCGGCTGTGTTGTCCGTTCTCACCTGCAGCTGGCCGGCGCAGCTCTGGCAGCACACCATGTGGCCGCAGGGGCAGAACGCCGTGTCGATCTCCTCGTCGCAGCACAGCATGCACAGCAGCGCCTCGCGCAGCTTCCGCACGCGCTCCTGCAGCATGCGGCTCTCGTGGCAGCCGCCGCAGTAGTCCGGCCCGGCCTCGCCCCGCCGGCCCGGCGAGCGGGAGCCGGGCGTGCGGTCCCCGCCGGCGCCGGCGGCGGCGCGCGCCATCAGGTCCACGATGCCGGCGTTGTAGAGGGCGCGGCGGGCGTGGTCGTACACCTCCTTGGCGGTGCGGCGGATGTCGAACACGTACTTCTTGCCCATGTCCACGTTGTCGTTGAGGAAGAGCGACGCCAGGTGGCCCTTGAAGTCGCGGCTGTACTGCATCATCACGGCGTTGGTCACCGTGTCGCACCTGCGCCGGGAAGAGGGGAAGACGCGGTGAGACAACGATGTCACGCTCGGGATATGCGCGCTCATTTTGAACCGTTAATTGACAGAATTATGTGCCCTCTGCTTTTATTATGCTCCATGTTATCCTCTGCTTTTAACCCACTGAGTCTTCACATCCTTCATCCGGTCCTTAAAAAAGGCACAAAAAGCCCATTGAGGGGGGAATATATTGTCTTCTGTGACAATTTATATTCCTACTGGGCGGTTTATGGCGAGCAGGTCACCACCGCATTGTGGCTCTGCTGACACAGCCGAGCCGCAGGCCTACAATCCAGTCCAGCCCCCCCCGCCGCGCGCCGCCCCGCCGTGCCCCACGAAGACACGCTCGCAGAAAAATGAGAGGGAAAAATCTGCAGACGCGAAACTAAAAGCAGCGTGTCGGAAAACAAAAGCAGAGCGATGTGTCTTTTGTACTTTTGTGGCCATTCTGACCGACCGAGGCACAAATCCATAGCTCAGCCGTTTGGATTGTGCTCCCTTCCTTACACACACACACACACACACAAAAACAATCACACACAAACACACACACACACAATAAAAATAACATCCCTCCGTCTCCAAGACCGTCCCAAGGCGGCCTATGCTTTCATTAAAGATGCATGCTAAGGGCCAAGGACAGGCCTTTGAAACATGCCAGGCTATCTTGGTCTGTGTGCATGTAAAAAAACAAAAAAAAAGGGGGTTTTAAGAGCAATAGAAAGTCAATGTGTACAAGTGTGATTACGGCGAATGCATATTCAGCGTACAACACTCTGTGCCAAACAGAGCAGAAACCTTTAAAAGCCTGGGGAAGAAAAAAGAAAAAAAGCGGAGTATCTTTAGGTCAGGGTTTTTTTTCCCCCCCTCCTCGACTTAGTGACGCTGGGTTGGCTCCGGGCATGATCTCGCCACGCTACGGCGGGCCAGGGAACATGTGCGTCACGCTAAAAGGAGCACGGCTTTCGGAAATGATTGACAAAGCGCTTAACTTGAGGGGAGAACAAAAAAAAAAAATCCCCCATTTAGCGCGGTTTCCCGAAAACTCGTATTTGTTTTTAGCGGTGCACCGGAGCGGTGGCGCGTTGTGCTCTCCTTTTTTTATGAGCAGATCGGACATCTGGGTGTCTTTGCCACGTTACTTAGGGGACGATAAAATAGGAGACATTAACAAAAACAGAAAACTTTACCCGGCAGAAAATAATCGGTCCGATTGAAGTGAGATTTTGTGAAATCCTGCCCTGAGAAAAAATGTCTAACAAAAAAAATGGAAGGAGTCCATGTATGCATGCATGTCTGTCCTTCGATTGTCTTGACAACCGTTCACCGGATCGACCTCATGCTTGGCGGGTGTACCGCCGAGGACCCAAGGAAGCGCAGGGTCGACTTGTGAAGTTGTTTTGGATGAACGGTTCTCGAAAAAGCTGCAAGCAGCAGCAGCGCCGGGCGGCCAAGCAAACCGGCCCATTTCGAACCGGGCGCCGCAGCATCACGGATCGATGAGGTAAAGTGAACAATGTCCATCCAAACACAAAACCACCAATACCCTAAGGCCTCAGATCCGTCCAATCAGAAGCCGGCCACAACCAAAACAGGCTAAAAACCGACCAATCCCCCCCCCCCCCCCCCCCCCTCTCTCCTCACCTGTAGAAGGCGTGCGTCTCGGTGATGGCGCGGTACAGGGCGCTGGCGGCGCGGTTGCTGATGAGCTTGAACAGCATCACGGCGCTGTCGTTGGTCTCCCTGGTGACCGTCAGGTACACGCTCTTCCCCGACTGCGTGGCGATCTGGATGACCGGGTAGCTTATTCTGGAATGGGACGAAGGAGAGGAGCCGGTGAGGACTATCAACTGGATGTAGCCCATGCATAAATCCACATTACGCCAGGCGGCTATTGGACAGCCGACTTTTGGAACCACATCTGAATATTATGTATATGTATGAGAAGATACTGTATATATTTATATTGTTTATACTTTAATACTTCTTCTTATCTTCCTATATTTTTTTATATTTTCTATTTTTCTTTTTACTTAATGTTTATTCTGCACCAATTACACCAAGTCGAATTCCTCGTAAGTACAAGCCTACTTGGCAATAAACTTGATTCTGATATCCGTAATGATATTATGTGTGCTTATATTTAAGTCGTAGAAATGACGTTAATCACAAGACCCAATAACTACAAAAACTGTGTGGGCCGACTGTGACTGTTTGGGAAAACACACAGCGCTGGAATAGATCCACTGGTAATAAGTAGCCCATGTTTAATGACTAACGGGTATAATAGCCGGTTGGTCGCCGTGTCGTTTGAGGTAAATATAACAAATCCCACACACACACACAACAAACAAGTCTAAGTGGGCCATTCTGTGAGAACGGATAAATAGGTAACTACTAAAAAGTACTCCATAGCTGTAATAGTTGACATATTAAAAAAAAAAAAAAAAAAAAATCACATACACAACAACAACAACAACCGACACTCAAGCCGTTTTATCTCCCCCCCCCCACCCACCTGTTGACGAGGGCGAAGTCCTCCTTGCAGACGGCGATCCCCTCGGGCCCCACGCCGATGGCGAGCCGCTGGGCGTCGGCGTCGCGCGCCCAGTGCCACTCCACGCCGTAGTGCTCCAGCGAGGAGACCAGCTGCAGCGCCTGGTACTCCACCGAGGCCGGACCCACGCCGTCCAGGGCCTGGTGCCGGGAGATGATGCTGCGGGGGGGGGGGGGGGGAGGGAGAAAGAGAGAAAGAGAGAAAGAGAGAAAGAAAGAAAGAAAGAAAGAAAGAAAGAAAGAAAGAAAAAGTGAAAAAGAGAGAGAGAAAGGAAGGAAAGGTGGGTTAAAAAATATTCTTGCAGTTTCTCTTAGTTGACATTAATTAACAAATGAGTTTGAAAGGCAAGCAGACGCCTCCGACTTTCGAACACGGAGTTGGAGGTTTCCGTCAAACTTTGTTCCCCTCCTTTAATTATCACCCGGCTCCGCGTTTTTTAATCAACACTCGGATGGTCGTTAGTCGCGCAGCGTGTCGCTCTGACAAATTACGCAGACGACGACGAGTCGCACGCCAGTCACAGACAATGGGGATCCACCGGAGAACGTCACGCCACCACACTCCCACGGGCGAGAGACGTTTATTAATTTCTCTCCCGTCTCCCGCCTCCCCTTTCCACCCACCCATCCGTCTATCCATCCGTCTTGCGCAATATAGCAGCATTTCCAAACAGTGACCCCGGCTCAGTATGCGGAGAGACCTCCAGACAAACTCAGTGAACCTCAAGTCCTCAGAAGACCCCCGAAGCTGGAAGAGGACAGAGAGCAGCTCAGCTCGGAAAGCATGGGATTGGAAGAAAAAAAAAAATCAACATTTTGTTTGGCATTAGGTTGTTCTTGCTCAAGGCTGGTCTAACGACAGCTGAGAGAGACGGCCAAGACCCGACGTAAAAGCCATGTGTTACGCCAAAATTAGAATAAAAAATAAAAAAGTGACAGGAGTCAGAAAACAGCTGCTCAGCAGGCAGACGTCCTTGTAACAGAAGGCGGACGCCTCCACCGGCTCCTACAACTGTGAATCATCGCCGAAGTGTGAACAGGTTTTTTTCCTCCCTCTTCGACGGCACGTCGTAGACATAAAAGAAATAAAATGAAAAAACGACCGCCGGACTGTAAATCAATTCCGAGTTGTAATTACTCGGCTATAATTAAATGGAGATGTGATTTTCGCGATACGCAGGCTTGCCATAATTAAACCCCGCAATTGACGCTTAATTAAACGCATGTTTTTTTTTTTGTTTGTTTTTTTTTACATATAACGGTTCTCCTGAGGACGCGCTTGATTATATTAGAGGAAAACATCTTGCTTCCATTTTTTTTGGGTGCTTTTAAAAAAAATTAATTTAAAAAAATGTTCCCCCCCACACACTTTGAAAAATGGCCCATTTATCCCAACCGACACAAATTCGAGGAGGTAAAGCGAGCGCCTCTCGTCCTCGCGAGGCGTGAGAACCGGCCGAGTGTGACGCCGCCGCCGCCGCCGCCGACGTCACGGCATGAAGAACGACACTGGAGGAACATGTCATCAACACCCACAGGGTTGTGGTGTTTCATTACTCCACCCATGCTTTAAAAAAAACGCACGCATTGCAGTTTTGCAAGACACCTTTGGAGAAAGGCTGGACCTGCACTCGTATTCATCCGCCCGTCGGTCAGTGTCACTAGTGCGTCTTCGGACGAGGGGGTTTCTCCTCGCGTCGTCGTCTGCACGTGCTCGCGGCATCAACAGTTGTGTGGACAACTGTTGAACATGACCGTCGCCGCATTTCCACCCAGACCTCGTCTTCACGGCAGACACGCCACTTTTCCTTGCATTTGTATTTACGGTATATCGCGGCTGTCAGCCAGGCCCCGCTGGAAATATACGGCCGCCGCGCTTTACTAGTGTGCTGTGACACTAAATCACCCATGATGCATTTTGTTTGGGGGTCACATGGGAATGCGAGGTGCATGATAAAAAAGAAAAGAAAATTCTACCTTGTGGAAGAAAATATGGATTTTCGATGAAAACGCGAGCTTGATGCCCACCGCTGGAGGACAGCCAGGACTTAATTATTTCATCCTTAATCTGGACGTTTATCTGAAAGCGAACGAGCGAAGGGGGCAGTGGCCTTTAAAAGTAAAAGACTTAAAAAGATAGGTTAATGTTTTTTTCTGTTCAATTATGTATCGTCCTCCCATTAAACATTTGTAGAAACCACTGACAAGGTAGTGCTGGAGAGCTTAAAAGGTAGATGCACTGGGAAGCACCTTAGTGTTTCACATACTAAGTGGTTCTGTCAGCTACTGTCGCTAAAAACATTTGCATTCAGAAACAAAAACAAAACGGAGACAATCAAACCCCGGATTAGACCGGTATCAAACATGAATCACAAAAAGGTTACGTATTACGATTAGATTACACAATAATCAAATCCTAACCGCGATTGTTCGTCGCAGCGATGAACAAAAGAGAAGTACACGAGTTCAGAGCTCATGGCCATAGATAAGGGACCTTTAATACTTCAATAACACAAAAACCCAAAAGCTTTTCCTCCCATCCGCAGTCTGTACCCTTTTATTATTTTTTTTTATCAGACCCGACCGCTGTCGCTCGATCGGCTCAGGAGACGCGGGGTGACTCTCCGCCAGACGGGAGTGGCATTACACCGCCGGCGCCGCGGGCTTCGGGTCGATGGAGTCGCCGGCTGGGAGTACAGGTAGGGGGGGGGTAGGGGGGGTTGGAGACGAGTAACTAAAAATGTCAGTGGGACCCGGAGGGAGCGTGGTGACCGGACCGGCCGTTCCGCCCCACTGAGCAGCGGGGGGAGTTAGGCTCGTCGGTAGCGGGAAGCCACGCTACCGAACGCCGCCGGCCGCCACTCCCGAACTCCCGGTAATGCTTTAGAGCCGAACTAATCTGTGACACGAGAGCGAACTCGCGACGGGGCGGCCATGTTGTTGTTCATCTCCAAAACACAGGGGACTCTCTGTATTCATAAGGCAGTCATCCGCTTCCTAACGATTTTGTAAAAGGTCAAAGCAAAGGAGGAAGGAAGGCGCCCTCTGACCCGAGCAATAAAAACTCATCACGAAGTAAAAGAAAGTAAGATCATTCTTCTCCCTCAGTGTATATTCAGTCAAATACTAAAACGTATACATTTGAAATATATTTTGGTCCTCCTACCTGTTGACCGTGTCGGGGCAGGGCTCCTCGCCGCACAGCTCTCGGTACCAGTACTGCGCCGTGTTCTGGTTGTAGTCGCCGAACTCGGCCTGCGCCAGCAGCGCGCTCAGCTCCTCCGCCTGCTCCGACGCCATGCGCAGGTGGCCACTGTGCAGGTCCTCCTTCACGTGCATGAAGAACACATGTCTGGGGGGGGGGGGGGGAGACAGACACTTGGGTAAGACATGTGGACCATTCACTATGTAATAATTCACCATCATTGATTGGTAGTAATTCGGATATTGGAGATTCATTTGCGTCCGTCCCGTCGTGGGCTCCATCCCCAATGTTGGGGATGGAGCCCACTACCTTCTGGTCGACAGTGAGAGACTGTAATGTCGGTCCAGCCCCTCATATTGTTTTGCAGATATTAGATTCGGATACATATCATTAAGGAGCAGGTATTTGAGGTAGGTTGAGCTACAGACAGGAAGGCTGTGGACTACTACTACCCTGACCCACCCCCGTGCGCGGAAACCGGACAATGGCTGCGATTGCAGCAGTAGAAGAATCATTGATGAAGTCAGTTGGAATTAAGGATTAGTCAATAATTCAACAGTTCGACAGCGTTCGATCTGTTTTCAGGAAGAAACAGCTGAGAGGTGATACACAGCTGTTAGGCATAACAGAGCTGTCGCTGTTATGCCTTGTTGGGTGTGCGCGCGCACGCGTGTGTGTGTGTGTGTGTGTGTGTGTGTGTGTGTGTGTGTGTGTGTGTGTGTGTGTGTGTGTGTGTGTGTGTGTGTGTGTGTGTGTGTGTGTGTGCATTTGAGAAAAATAACACAAGATCAACCAATGTTATTGTTCAGACAAAGCTAAAGGGTTTGGTGAGCAGCACACGCAGTCCCCGGCGAGGCTAAGGAAAACAACCAGATTCCCTCCAGTGTGACGGCCGGCCGTTCCCCCATTGTTATGAAGTGGCGGATCTGAGGGATTTCTGTCTGTCTCTCCGAACGGCGGGGGACAAGACGTCAACAAGAGTAAGATAACCCTAACGTCATCCACGGGGTTTGACCGAATGTAACCCTGGCCTGCGCCTTCATGAATCACTTCGAAATTATCAGCTGCCACCAGCCAGTGGTGGATAAGACCTGACCATTTGGTAGGTCAAGCAAATAAAAAGCAGGGTTACATATTAAAACAATCGCTTGGCTGCTAGACTTTCCCACTCTGGCATCAGGTGAAAAGACACGATTCAAAAGGTTAATTTGGACCCTGAGCGGTGAAAAACACTCGGCACCGTCGAGAGAAACAAGCATGTTTTTGTACTGCGGGTCCCAAATCACAGAAGATAAGGTGACAAAGAAACAATGCTCGCCGTTTGATACAACACACACTATCAAACTGACCCAACCTTGTTGAACAAAAACAAGTCGAGTCGATCGGAAAAGGGGAAAGGAGATTACGGCAGCGGGCAGGTGCTCGCTAACCGGTAAACACACAAACCAGTTAGGTGGTTGGGTCTCGAGGTTAAACGCGTGCTATTTACACAACTAGACAAATATAACACTTTGTCTTTGTCGACAGGTGCGCGTGGTTTGGGTGTTTTTTTGGACGACAGCGGCACAAAACGTGTTCTTCGCTCTCGACTAGCCGAAGACTTTCACTTCTCTGACCTTTCTGTCGGAAAACGGCGCGGCCATCGGTCAAGTTGTCCAAAAGCAGCCGACATGAAACAATTTTCAAAGTGGAAACTCATCTGGAGCAAATTAAAAAGAGATCCGACTCTCTCTGTGTTGTATGCTCAACGGCCTCGGCCGAATTTAAAAATAAAAGTGTTGCTTTAAGCGTTGTGCTGTTGCACTCTGGGCAGACTTTATATAGAGTCGAGTTAACTAAGGAAGTCATTGTTTAGATCCGTCGACACAGATCTTTTTATCAGCGCCAGAAAGTCTCACAAGACCGTTTTCTTTTAAGTTTGAAGCGAAGACATTTTCAGCTATTAAAAGTGACAACATTATCATTGGGGGGGGACAAACTCTCTTTTGTGAAGACGGGCGATTGCGGTGGCGGTGGATTTGGGGCCAAGTGATCCTCCCCCTTGGTAAAAATCGAATAAAGCCATCTCTCACAATGGGGAAAAGATGTCCGTTAGCGGCGTGCAACAAGGGGTTTCCAATCCTCTGATATTTGGGAGGAAGCGGAGCCGTCTGTAGGGAGCGGCGATAGGATCAAGCGCTAGGGGCCCCAGACAATCACGCACGTATGATGACTGACTTCATACGCGGCGACGACGACGACAACAACAAAACGCACACACCCTTTCCGGGGAAAAAAAACACACACACACCCGTCACGTGCGCTACGGTAGCTGTGCAGCTGTGAGCCACAGTTAAACAAAAAGAAAACGATAAAACTACAAAAATACGGACAACTCCCCCCGCCTCCCCCCTGACAGAAAGAAAGAAAGAAAGCGGCCATAACAACAACAACAACAACGCCGCCGCCGCCGGCCCGGCCCCCGTGGGTCGGCTCACCTCAGGCATAACAAACACAGCTTTGATATGGTGTTAAGCATTCCAGCTCCTCTCCCGCCGCACACACACACACACACACACACACACCATTGTGTCAGGCCCAGCAGGCATCATGTGACGAAACCCAGGTTATTAGCTACCTGCTCGACTCAAAACAATAGACCCGCCTGGGGAGGTTACTGCCGGCCACAGCGCCGCTGAGGTTACTACAGTTTGCGAGGGCCGCTGGGGGGGGGGGGGGGGGGGGGGGGGGGAAACAAGGGCTACTGTAGGTCATATGTGCCGCTGAGCAAGGCACTTAATCCCTAGGTAAATCCCCAGACTGCGCAGGTCCCCGCCGGTTTGAATGTGTAGTATGCAATGGCGATGCCGTCGGCGGCACACACAGGACTCCACGGTGAGATCATGATAATCTTTGGAGTCAGTGATGCAAGTTGTTTACTGGTGACGCCTTTTAGGGGCCAACCTCAAAAAACCAGTGTGCCATTTATTTCCACTGGTTTGAAGCCTTTAGTCAGAGCCAACGGTTGCTTAGCCTTTAACCGCCGCAGGGGGGTTGCCCAAATATGTCAGTAGGCTGTCGCACAAGTGAGACTAATCACTACATTATTATATATTCCTAGGCTTGGAAAAGGCAAGGATGGATTCACTTTTTGACACAAGGGGATGGGACACACTTCGGGGGCCTGTCATCCATGACCTTCACCGGGTCTGTCAGGGTTCCTGCTAAGCCCTGCTGGAGGCAAAGGCCAAGGGGGGGGGGGGAGGTTTCCAACCTGCAAGGTGTCAGGATACGATTCCACGTTAGCGAAATGCTAAAGTACATAGGGCCGGTTTGAGGAGGAGCGTTACTCGGCGCGACGGCCGGCTTCCACATAACGCTGACTCGGCCGGACAGAACCGCCAGAGTTTTACCTCGAGCTGAAGGCGACTCGCCGAGTCCTATCAACCTCACGCATATTCCCTTGTGCCTCCATCCATCCATAGCCACAGGACTCCTTTCACCCTACCATACCTCCCCCCCCCCCCCCCCCCCAGCCACTCTCCCCTGCGCTTGCAGATGGAAAACACATCACAGGCTTCTCGGTGTGCGTCGGACAGGAGACTAAGAAGCCTCTTGGCCTAGTTCACTGCATTAAGGATCTGTGTTGTCTTGTGCCGCTGCGCCCTCCTCTTTGAAGAGGAGCCGTAAACGAACGCCTAAGAGGCTTAGAAAGGTTCAATTTATACCTCTGAGCGAGCGCCAGCATGTGCTCTGTGGGAACAGAGCGAGCCCTGGTCGTTTAGTACAGAGTCCAGGGGAAAAACTTTCTGGAGTCATGAGCTTGGATATTATTCAGCGCTCCTGACTCCATCCTGTCTGGTCCAATCATGCATGCTTTTGTCAGTCACTAACCCAAACTGTTTATAATCCGTCCTGGCAGGATGTAGAAGTGTTAGACATGTGTTTGCAGGTGCGTGGTTTTTTTTTCCCCCGCAAATCCGGTTATCTGTGAACTTTCAACACGGCTGCAACAAAGAGTTCAACCAATGTGGCCTTGTATTATTGTATGAAACCCGGATTACTACCACACATTTGACAAACGCCCTCTGGAAAAAATTCAGAGGAATTGAGATATTGACCAATAAAGGCACCAAACACACACACACACACACACACACACACACACACACACACACACACTCCCCCACGGAAGTAGTATGACATGTACAACTTCCTACCACAAGAAGCACTACTTTAATGCCGATCCCACTAGCCGATAGCCACCACTACTAGAAACCAACTTTGTTTCGAGATACTCGTTAAAACGTCAAAAAAGAAGAAGGAGGCCGAGTCTTGGGGTTTTATTGTTCCCATCTATAAAACCATTGTGTGTGGACAACGCTGGTGTCAGTCGCGCCGGCCGCTGAATGTCAGCCAGCAGCCTCCATAGAAACAAAGCCTTTCCACCCACCCCGGTTGAAACCCTACACCTCTGCCTAGCGACCGAGTCTCTCCCGTCGGGGGCCAATGGTGAGTCAAGTTTCAGGCCTCATCGGTTGGGCTCGCAACAATGCGGTTTGTCACTTAGTCAAATAACAGCGCAGCAGCATGTGTGCAGTGGGTTAACAGGGTTTACTCGCAGTCATTGAACTCTAGTAACCTCCGCTGCCTGCAACAGAGAACTCTTGATCAGAAGCCAAACAGTCATTTTTTTCGCCCAAAACCAAACCCAAGAAATGCATTGTTATGAGATCGAGCAGATAAAGTCCACACACTAAAAATAAGTTAATTTTCTTTGACTTCAGGAAGAGAAAGTTGTTCTTCAAAGGAGAAATGACTACAGATGACCGTGGCGACGGCGTGGCTATCTAAAATAAATGCACAGTGGTTGATTTAAACGGGTTGGCTTATCCAAATATTAGATTAGACATACGGTGTTTGATGGCATTGTTGCTTCTGTATTAAATCATTTGGAGTGCTTATGAAAAACAAACACCACAAGAGGATTTGCACTCGTGACTTTGGCTCAGTGTTAACGGACAGCTACACAGGAGTTTAGCCATTGGGTTAGGATGGGAGGAAGACTGCAAAAAAAAAAAAAAAAAAAAAAGGACAAAGCCAAAAGGTCCAGGATCAGTTTATTTAATCCCTGGGTTCGGGGTTTGTGAGGCGAATTAATCCCACTCAATAATTAGCCGGATAAGGGGGATGCGAGCCAAGATGGTAAACGGACACACGGGATTCTTAATCTCCCGTGATAAAACCCGCCAATAATCTGTGCTAGTCCGGGAAAAGAAAGTGGCGGCCATCGCTCTCCAAAGAGGGGAAAAATCCATTAGCAGCACAACGTACCAGATAGTCCCAACGCGCATGTCTGTGTGTGTGTGCAAACAAATAAATAAAAGCGAGGGAGACCGTGCATTTGGGTCGTGTGTGTGTGTGCCGGTCTTTACATGGCCAGAGGCACGCAGCACAGCACAGCGC
>JAOPHQ010001054.1:0-25900 GCA_030340625.1 Merluccius polli | reverse complement strand
GGCTCCTCTGTGTGTCCAGGAGTGGGAGGTAAGAGATAGCCTTATTGTAGCTAGTTTTTGTTTTTTTTCCCGTCATGAAAAGAGTCTTTGTGGTGTGTTTTGGATTGGGTTCTTGGTATTTCCATAGTTTTCACAAAGCCATTACTGTATTGTATCCCGTAGTTTTTGTTTAGCGAACCCTGACTTTTGTCATTCTGAATCTCTTCCGTCTTCTGGGAGATTATAGAGCCGTCATACTATTTGCTTTTAAAAGATCAATTCGACTATTGGCAAACACAAAGAGGTTATTTTTATAATTGGATCCTGAGTGCTCAATACAGCGACTGTCTTTATGCCTATTGAGAGAAGAACTGTTTTAAATAGGAGACATTTAAGAGTTTCTCGACTTCTAATCTCCTGTATTGTAAATCTGCGTGTAAGGCTGCCATGCTGTGTGGGCCTCAGCACAGTTTCATTGTGATGCATCAGTGTAAGCTGTGTTGGGATTAGTGAGCTTGTTGTGGCTGGGGATAACCTTAACTGTTTTCTGCTTCATTGCCTCCACTCACACAATTAACCCCCCCCCCCTCTTTAAAATGCAGGAATTTAAGATTAGTTTATCACTTGTTCTATTTTTTCTCCCTCTCTATATCAGGGGGGTCTGTCCCCAATTGCTTAAACCTTCCCATACATTATCCACCTATCTTTAGTGCAATCAATACGGCTGATTGAACGCCGGACGCACTGTTTTCTTTTTGCACAATCCACATTTCCACATAAGGCATTGTGCACAAGGAGACAAGGCAGTAGGGCAATGATCACAATGGCTTAGGGAAGGCCTCTCTCTATCTCCTAAGAAGCTCTCTGAGGTGCGTCACAGGGAACTGATCTGTGTGTGTGTGTGCGCGTGTGTGTGTGTGTGTAAGAAAACACAAGAAGTGGGAGGCAGATACAGTCCTGTATAATTACATTACTCCATTGTGTTTTTGCCAATGCCATGTAATTACATGTTGGCTGCCATCATCATCATCATCATCATCATCATCATCATCATCATGGCTGAAGACAGACCTGGAAGGGTTTTAGGTGTGCTGTAATATTTCACCGTATGAGTGGTTTATTTTGATTGGATTTTTCTACTTGGATGAGCGCGTTTTATGGATTGAGCGTTCTTATAACAAATGATGTGGCTGATGAATGGCCGCAGGGTGAAGCGTCAGCTCCAGGAAATCTGTGGGAGTACAATGGCAGTTTATTCCAGAAAGCCTCACTGCTATGGAGAACGGGGCAGATGATGATGATGATGATGATGATGATGATGATGATGATGATGATGATGATGGCTCTGTATTCATTCACAGTAATTCCTGTATGGAGGCTCCCGTGAAACACAGGAACAATAATAATGTATCTCTAACCTGCTGGCCATTTGTAACCGAATTATTTAAATGGCACACATAACTACTGAATACAAATGTAGCGAACAATACTCATATTGCATTTAGTGCATGTGTGTGTTTGTGTGTGTGTGTGTGTGTGCGTGCGTGCGTGCGTGCGCGCGCGTGTGTGTGTGTGATTCGGGTGACTTTGGGGTAGTCCGTTAACCCCACAGAGGACGCTTTCCGCATTGCTGCGGCTGTTTACACAGCCATGGCTGATGCAGGCGCGGCGGATGACTTGTGTTCCAAAATGGATCAGTTTCCACGTCGCCCAGGGCAGGCAGTGATAATGGAGCCTGTTCTGCGTTAGGTGAAGACAGGGGAAGGTGGAGCAGCCCCACGTACACACACACGCACACACGCACATGCACCTTCACACAAACACACTCACACACACATGCAGCACATCTGTCTTCCAGCCCAAGCTAATATGAAATATACAGTATGTTGAATATGTAAACTACAGAAAGCTTTCTCCTTCTTTTTGTATATTAATGAGAGAGAGAGAGAGAGAGAGAGAGAGAGAGAGAGAGAGAGAGAGAGAGAGAGAGAGAGAGAGAGAGAGAGAGGCTAAGTTGAGGTCAGACGAGTTGATTATCTGCCTCCCCTCCTATCAACGTCTCTAATGCAGGAATTCCCCGCTGATTATTCCCATATCAGTCCCTATCGCCTTCCCTGATTAGCACAATGCTAAAAAGCCCTTCAGATTCAATGGCAGACGTGGCCGCTAACGACCTCGGCTAGTGGACCGGGGGCATCTGCTTTCAGCTGCTAATTACATTATCATATGTTCCCGGGGCATGCGCATTTGACTGACAATGCCGGGGCTCAGATAGCCACCGACCATAGCGGCCGGCGCAGGCGGACACCTCCTTTTATGGAGACGGGAGGGTCCATGACACCCCCTTGGCATGTTCCTTAATCCGCAGTTATTGGACAGTTACTGTATCCGCTGCTCGCTTTTCAGCGGGAGCGCGCCACCCACGCCGCCTCCGCCTGTGTCCTGTCCTCCCAGCACCGAGCAGCAGAGTCAGGAAAGAGTGTGTGTGTACACCCTTTCAGTGACCTCATTCTATGTCTCTCCCCGCTCGCATTGGGGCTGACCCGCTCCTATTCACAGTTGTCACACCATCTGCAAAGTGTAACCATTTTGTGCTCTGCCACTGCAGAGTCAACAAAAAAAAACTGCCTATTAAATTCCTCTTTAGTGGACCTGTCCCTCATTTTTATATGCTCCCCGGTTTTTTTATGTGTTGGGGGCTAAAAGGCTCACACACCTCCACAATCCCTACAGCACAGGGACTTGTAACATCCACTTCCTGTAAAACTCGCCTCTTGTGTGTATAAATCGATCCTTGTCTCTACTGGGCTTTTTCTTCTGTTTTGGGATTTCTTAGCTGGTCTTTTTTTTAAAATTGTTTGTTCTGTTCTTACATTTTACATTTTCTATGGCAATCCACAACGACTTGTTGTATTACTCCTGGTCCATGTGGTTTTTACCAGCAGCGAGAGAATTGGAGGGGAGATTTTAAGGCTTTATGTAGGCACATTTGTCGCGGTCCTTCCAAAGTACACCGATAAACGTCAAATAAAGTGTGCAGTTAAAGTTGCTTATTTGACTGTGGTTGTATTTGCAAGGCCGTTTGCCGATGTCGCGTCACGCAGGGATGTGTCCGAAGGCGTTTAGGAAGATGCCCACCCCAAAAAACACTCATGGTCATGAGTGGTTTTTTTGGCCATGGTCATGGCCAGCAGGAGTGTAAGACTCCTACTGGCCATGACCGACCGGCAGGCCACGGGAACGCGAGGCATGGCCGCTGCCACGTGACGTAAACTGAAATAAATAGAAAGTGATGGGCTAAAAGTCAACTGCTCCATCATGTTCTTTATGTGCTTTGATTTGTTCTTCCATTCCAATCTCGCCGACCGCCTGGCAGCACTTACGGCTTGTCAAGGTGCGAAAAGCCAATAGCTTCATCCTATTTAGAAAGTCTCACTAGTCTGTCCCCATTTATCTTGGCTGTGAAGCCCAACTTTGGATTTGTTTAGCTGTGACGGCGAGACGGATGTCAAGCTGCGAAGGCCGACTGTGTGTTTTGTGTGTCTGGCCGGGACACAGTGTGGAGCTCACCTCTTGCCGCCACTTTTGCTTTTTGGTTCATCCTGTCCTCGACTCAACTTGTATCTTACACACACACAGACACACACACAACCACAGAATATGTTGCAGCGGTTTCCAAAGATGTTTATAGACTATGCAAGGGGCGAAGAACTGCCCTGATATCTCTAAAACTCGAAGGCAAAGAACAATTAGGATTTGTTTTAAAGTGAACAGTGACTGCTGCAGTGCAATCAGGGCTTTTAAACAATCATCCACATTTTCGATGTTGCATTTGGTTATTGACTTTTGTGCTTTTTTTTTTTTGCTCTTCGCTTCTTTGTTTTTTTCCAACGTAAACTTATGGTCCATATTTTTGACATGCAATGCCTTAGTAGTTACATAATACCAATCGTGGCTTTGTTAATAATAGATTTTCTGTGTGATTGTACTTTCCCATTGCAATTGGTAATGAGACAATTTTTGTTTTAATGAAACAACTAACTCTAAACAAAGAATCCATAATATAACAATTATATGAGTGAGGCTTTGTGGAAAACATATTTAAATAAACATATCTGTGTGTAACGGCCCACGCACCGTGAGTTGAGCTGATATATATATGCGGGGACTGCAGGAGCCGTTAATACGCCACGGCGAGCTTCTGAAGCCGCGAGAGGGTTCAGATGTCGCTAAGCAATAACACTTGGCTAGCGCCGCTACTCTCACATTGCCACTCCCGCTTGACGACACGTACTAAAACCGTGGACCGATAGTCTGTGGACTATAGTTGATTGTGTCCTGAGAAAATGGTGCCGCCGTGGGAACCGACGTGTCCCGGTCGATTAGAGCTCCTCTGTTATGGGAAGGTAAGACACTTAAAGCCAGCGTTCGTGCATCCTCACTCCGTACCGGGCCCAAGGCCAGACGCATGCTGCTGCTGGTTGTTGTTGTTATAAAGGGAAGACATTTCTTCCTCGGCCCCCTTTTTGTTGGCAGTGGCATCCAGTCTTGCTTCCCTCCCCCCAGGCTTGTGTCTAATTACAGTGAAGTGGGATTAATGAAGCCCTTAGCAAGACACAGAACGGCCCCCCCCCCCCCCCCCCACTAGTCATGCAGGTCTCTAGGTGAGGCGGCGTCGCTGAACAGACGCGCGACACAGAGCGGGGGGAGAGCGGCGACGCGAGGTAGACGTTGGCACAGAGCGTGGGCTTTGATCAATTAATCATGTGATTACAACAACGCACCTTTTTATTTCAGCATTTGTAAACGTTTTCCCGTGTTTAATTGTACCCATTCTGTTCTGTATTTAATGCTGCTTCGTCCGTCGATGGGTTCATACTCATCGGCGTCTCAATCGCCGCGCCTCGATTGTCATTAGCCACACTGTTACACCCGCACCTTTGCTACTCTGCGTCTGGTCGAAGGCCAAACCACATTTTTGTTCGGCTGTATAGCTTTGACGGCGCGATCGAGAAGGTGTAACACTCGGGAGGCTATTGGTTGTTAACCCCGTGTTCGAGAGCGTAACACCACCAGTGTGATTATGAAACGGGAACGTGGTGCAGAGATGCTCTTCGCTCGCTTGTGTCATTGACGATATTGACTTGATAAGGATTAGGGACATTCAATACAGAACCTAACGAGTGGGGTTGGTTTAGCTTCATGAACTGCACAGAGATTGCATTTGCTCTAAATACGTGCGGTCGAGTTAGGCTCGTCTGTCCGTCTGGCTTATCCCCTCCGACTGAAAAAATAGTCTCTAAGCAGATATACCAGTGCAAATCTAAAAACAGACATTTCATTTTTTGCCAATTAATGAGATGTCAAACACTGTGGAAATAACTGTTAATTGACATTCGCATTTCATTGAGCGTTGCCTCTCGTTGTTCTTCTGTTTCCCTCAGATGCAAGAATGCTGCGGGGGGCCAATGAGGGACTAAGCCCTACCTGAACCCGCTCCTCCCCACCCCCCCCCCCCCCCCCCCCCCCTCCCCCCTCTTCACCCACCCTGACCCTCCCTTACCCCCCCCACCCCTCCTCCTCTTCCTCCTCCTCCTACCCTGGTACCCCGTGCCGGCTGTCCTATCATGTACCTGCTGTGTCGCGGCCGCGTGAAGCTGCTGGTGGCGTCCTTCACCGCCGTCATCCTCCTGACCTGGCTCTACCTGCTGGCCGGGAACCTGGAGAGTGAGTACGATCACAGGGGAGGGAGATGGATGGGGATGGAATGGATGTTGTTCTAGTTTCATGGGATATCTGGTTTGTCAGACGGGTTTCTGAACGGGGAAGCCTACGATCACTGAGTAGGCGTGTCGGAAACCCGTAACCAGTCGTGTTGCGGGACACTCACGCGGTGTACCTGTTGATCGGTTATTATTATAAAGTCCGACTTCATTCTAAATCAAACATAGAACAATTGATTTAACATGAAAGCATTTTTTTTTTTTAAAGTAATTTTCTATGACAATTTCCTCTCAATCACCTCGAACTGTTTGAAATGTTCGGACTGGTACAGCGGGATCTACCTGTGGCCCTCATAAACGCAGCAGAATAGATCGGAGACAGGACCCTAAACGGAGAATGCTCCAGGGAGCGCCCCATGTCACCGTCTTTACATTTAGATGAGATGCGGTTAGGCAGAACGGAGAACAACACGTCGCATGAAACGGACGAAGGCGAGCGCATTTAGTTTTTCATTGGCTATCAAATGGAGTGTGAGGCGGAGGTAGCCGTGGCGTTGCATGGCAAACAAACCAAAAACAATCAAACAAAAATAAAACCCACAGTAATTATAGAGAGGTTTTACTTTACTTTCACTCGGACAGCGTCTGAGGTGACTCTGTTAAACAGTTCAATCTCAATCACAACACGGTTTAAGGAACTTTCCAGGCGGAAATTGGATTGTCTTATTATCTTTCTTCTGTAACGTTTGAGACCTGGATTCAGGGAATTATCAATCCAATGTATTTTCGAGAGAAACTATTTAATAGAGACACTCGCTGACAAAACATAATCATCTAACCAGACACACATCCACGTACGCACACATACGCATACACAAAGTCACACACAGTCACACACCATCACAACATCACAATCTCTCGGTCTCAGTCTCTGCCTCAAGTACTCCATCTCTCACCCCTCTGGTATCCATTGGTTACATTTCCTTCAGGTTGGATTTATTTCACAGCCTATGGGCTGTGTTGTAACTAATCTCTTGTGCCATCATAAACAAGCTTAGGTGCACACACAGAGAAGCCTAACCCTCGGGTTATTAGTATCACAGCAACAAAAAGCACCTGAAAGCACAGTACTGCCTCAGAAACGCAGTAACACTCAGTAGTCCACTCCAGTGCTTGAATTGAAATCAAAAAGGGGCCAGTCTCTAAAACAGCATCTTCGCCGCGCGGCTTTCATGCGTATAAGGGGCTGTTTTCGGCTGGTTTGCTTAGATAAATGACCGACCAGTATGGGTATACCACTAGCTCATGTTCTCCTTCTCTATACAAAAAACAAAACAAACATTTCTAATGAAAAAAAAAGACTTCAAATGTATTATTTTTAGGTACGCAGGTGGACAAAAACCAGAAGTGCCGTACCGGTTAGTACCGGCGCAATTCAAGCACTGAGTCCACTGTATGTATGAAGTACTACAATTCCTTTTATTATTACCGTTCAAATACTATAATGCGACACATATCTTCAGTATTTGAGCAGCACAAAAATGAGCCATGATGCTGGTATTTCCCTTACAAAATCGGGCTCTGTACATTCTCCCAGGCCTTAAACGAGCAGGTGGCGCAGCATTAAAGAAAAAACGCTAACATGTACAAATACAATGCGTAACAAGATAAGTCATTGGGAGAAATAGCTTAATGTCCCGAACTAAAATGAAGTCAGGATGTCTGAATGAATGAATATAGCCCTGAGAGGCCTGGCAAATGATTCAGCTCCCATTGAGTCCCCTTGCACGTTGCCAAAGCTTTCCTCTCTCGCACACCGCAATGTGCATCGTGGACGCTCATAACGGCCTGTGGCTTGTGGGGTTTCCTGACTTTGCTGAGTAATTTATTTTTTGTCCTTCTCTGGGCCAGCAGCCGAAAGCAATTATTGTTTGTGATGTCATCAACTTTGGGGATTACAACCCATTAGAAAACAACGCGCTTTTTTCATGCCAAGTGGCGCGACTGTAATCAATATGCTATACGGGACTGTAGAGCCTGGACTACGTTGCGCTCAACTCTTCATGTGAGGTTATATTTTTCTGTGATGGAAAAAAAAAAAAATAATTGGTACCCAATTAACAGGCTCTCTGTGATTGGTCGCCAGGAAGTGACGTGTACTGCCAGGACGACAGTCGCACTAGGGACTGACCGAGTGTTTGTGAAAGTGGCTGCGCTGCCACTAACCCTATACACTCTGTGATAAATGTATACCTGAATAAACAACAACAAGTGCAGTACATTTGTGACTGTCAAAGAAAACCTTATCATCCTACCCATGCTAGCGGCCGAGCTTTTATAAGCTCGCCGGCTAGCAGCGAGTTCCACGCTTTCCTCTTGTAGTCTTGTAGTGAATAGTTAATATACACAAACTACCGCTAGTTAGCAGTAGATTAAACAATTAAGTTGTTCAGCAAAATATGAGGTACTTTACCTTGGGGGGTTTAATGCTCATGCACGCGCACACGCGCGCACGCACGCATGCACACACACGCATTTGACTATGACTAATGAGTTGCCACAGAGTAATATATCCACTTTAGCTCATGGGAGAGAAGTGATTGAGTGAGTTTTCTGAGTGCTTAAGTGCCCCAGGCCCCTGTGTGTGTGTGTGTGTGTGTGTGTGTGTGTGTGTTTGTGTGTATGCATGTGTATGCGCGCGTGTGCGTGTGCACGTGTATCTCTGTGTGGACTCGTATAAAGCAAGCGTGGGCATTGTTAATGTGCAGTATCTGTTCCAATGTGGTGACGGTCTGTCTGAGAGACTCAGCCTGCAGGGGAGGGACTATCCTCCCTCCCCCCCCCCACCACCGTCCCCCCGTGGTTGAGTTTCCTCTCATGGTGTCCAAAAGGAGATTCTCTCCTTTCTTCTGTTTCCATCTCTCTCTCCTCTATATCACTTTCTCCTCTTTCCTCCTCCGTGCCTTTTGCTTCTCTTTCACACTCTGTGATTTTATCCCCTCCTCCCCTCTGCTCCTCTCCCTCTCCCTCTCCCTTTCGAAGCCACAGAACATTCCTAGAGTGTGGCGCACGCGCACGCACACACACGCGCACACACACACACACACACACACACACACACACACATATACACGTGCGCTACGTGTGGCATGCAACATGTGAGGTACTGGTAGGTCCTCGCAGCCAAAGCCACCATCTTGGCAGTCTGTTTGTTGGATCCTCCTGAAATGTCAAAGCCGTGTGTCCACTTGGGCCGCACATTAATAACTTAATATGGATGTCTTTCTTTTATGTAGTTCTTTATTCAGCTATCACGCTGTTTGCCTTTGTTTGGACTGCTTGTTCTCTTGTGCGTAGGTCTTGCAAAACACCTGTCTTCATCGCTGTAATGGCCAGGCCACAGTATAAAACCACCACTGGAGATGAGTGCTCTGCATCACTCTGTATAGTATAGCCTCTTACAAAGCTTCTTTATGAATGTTTTATATTCTCTCCATTTCATCATCTCGCTCGCTCTCTCTGTTCCTATAACTGTCAATCTCTGCCACCCCCCCCCCCCCCTCTCTCTCTCTCTCTCTCTCTCTCTCGTGCTCTTGCTCGCTCTCGCTCTCGCTCTCTCTCGCTCTTTTGCTGTATCTCTCTCTCTCTCTCTCTCTCTCTCTCTCTCCCTCCCACTCTACACACATATGCATCACACACACACCTCACACACACACACACGTAACACACACATCACACACACACAACCCCAACCAATCTGAGTGTGTGCAGCAGCTGGCTCCCAGCTGAAGTGGGGCACTCTGGGAATGTTCACACCCTCCTCCGCTGGAGAAAAGCGTCAGACAGTAGAAAGTGGAGATGTGGGATTAACTAACATTCTGCTAGGAGACCCGGGGGAACAGTACCATTGTCAAGAGCACTTGACACCGCGATGGCACAGTGTCTCTGCGTTTCGTCCTTTCTTCATCTTGCTCTCTCTCTCTCTGTGTCTCTGTCTCTCTGTGTGTTTCTATACCTCTTTCGCTGTCTCACTGTAGCTCTGCGTCTGGCGGTTATTTGTTTCGACCAAGAGGAATGAAATCCAGGAGTGGGTCTGTGTTGAGTCAGTGTTAAAAGCGATCTTGTCTGTTCGCATGAAGGTAGAGCGAGCCTGTTGTAGTCTGGTGGAAACCTGGATTGGTCGCATGTATGGTATTTTTGTTTACAGTGTTTGAGGTACAAAATTGACTCTGGTGGTGAAATTATCCGATTAGTAAATAAAACAAAATCACATGAACACATACAGTTTGGTTTAAAAGATAAATAATTTTGCATTACTGTCCTGTACTTTCTGCTGTGACACCCTCATTTCCCATCTGGCACCGGTGTGAGTATAGGGGGTGCAGCCGGTGCAGCCACACCAGGGCCCAGGGCTGGGAGCGGCCTGTCAGGAATGGGCCCTGCCCAGTAGGGAATGGGCCCTGCCCCGTCGGGAATGGGCCCTGTCCGCCCGTCCTACGTATTAGCTTTTATGATTTATTTTGCTGGTGGGCCGCTGTGCCAACCTGCTATTTCTGAACCGAGCTGCTGCAGAGCGGGATTGTGGTCTTGGGTGCACATACGCCTGCTGTGGAGTGTGTGGCGTGTGTGTTGTTGATAGCTGGTTTACAGCCTCACCTGGCCCAAGTCAGACTGATTGGACTCTGGGCCAGGTGAGGCTGTAAACCAGCTATCAACAACACACACGCCTCACACACATGCACACTCCACACCTGCATTTTGTAATGCCAGCCTGTGCACCATCATGCACACTTTCAGGTTGGAATTAATAAACATGCCATCTGCTCTGTTGACTTGCTTTGTTGGACTGTTTGATACAGACTGTTTGTGTTACTTAACACATCGCTCTAATCGATCCATGCTGTGTGATGATGTCTATCATGTCATCTTTACCTTTCTGATAGTGTCATCTGTAATCTTTAATGTAATGCAATCCTGAATACTGATATTGGTTAATTGTGCATGCCCGTGTGTGTGTGTGCGTGTGTGTCTGTGCACGCATGCGTAAGATTTATAATAAATGAATCTTGCACCAGTGCCCTTGGCAACTATGTTTCGCCCTGCTGTCCAGGATTGATGAAGGACATCTCATCTTATCGTTGAACCTTTTGTCTGTCCCTTACCTCACCAAGATGGCCGCTCGCTGCTGCTGGCACCTTGTCTAGCGGACACGCCGGCGGCTCAGGTGCTGGAGCGCGCCGTGCTGGAGTCGCGGGTGCGGGAGGTGGAGGCCGAGAACCGCCAGATCCGGCTGCAGCTCAGCCAATCGCAGGGCACCGCCGTCCAGCCCCAGGAGGGTAACTATGGCAACCAGCAGTGGGGGGCGTCGGCGGACACGGGGCCGGAGGACGTGGAGAACACGGCGGAGGAGAAGAACAACAACCACACAGAGTGTCCGCGCGCGCCCAGCGTCCAGAAGTGTGAGGTCAGTAGCGCCGGTGACTCGCTCATTTCACTTTTTGAAAATTACCCTTCATTTTCAACGTTTGATAATTAAGGGCCCTATCTTACACCCGGCGCAGAGCGGTGCCAAGCACGATGCTAGTTTCCGACCGACGCAGTTCTCATTTTCCCGCCCTGCGCCCACGTTGTTTAAATAGCAAATGCACTTGAGCTCTTCTGTGCATCCATGGGTGTGTCGGTCTCTTTGCTGTCCTAAGGGAACTGAAAGCAATTGCGCCATTGACCAAAAGAAACCTGGTGGAAGGTCAACGGCGTGGTGTTAGTCACTGTTAGTTTAAGCACAATGCTCACAGTGCACAATGCTTGTACACGCTGCTTGTTACACACAGGGAGGCGCAGCATCGCACAAACATGCAAACCATTACAAATAAAAAAGCCAAAACACACCCATGATTAATGAAGAGATGAAGTACAACCCGTTTGGACCATTTTTCCATAGAAGGTGATTGGGACACGCCCTATATGCATCTGCGCCGTGCGCTTCAGACCATGCGTTCAGATCGTTACAATAGGGCCCTAAATTTGAAAGTAACCTCTGGGTAGAGGTGCACCAATGTCACTTTTTCAAGTTAAAATATAAATGTTTGTATATTCACAGTCACAGATACTCCATTAAAGCCTACATCAGACTGACCTGTGACCTGTCAGATATGTGATATTCAGGCATTCAATCTCTCTCTCTCTCTCTCTCTCTCTTTTTCTTTCTCTCTCTCTCTCTCTCTCTCTCTCTCTCTCTCTTTCTCTCTCTCTCTCTCTCTCTCTCTCTCTCGTTTGCCCGTCCCGTCCAAGCAGCTGATTCATGTAGCGTGTGTGTGTGCTGGTCACAATGCCAGCCGAGATGTGGTCACTCTCGTCAAGTCTATTCTCTTCCATAGGTGAGTATAGAGAAATCCCAACGATTTATTCATGTTGTTTTGTACATTTGTTTTGTACAAAACTAATCTGGTAGATGACTAAAAGCGTATGCAGCTCTATTTGAAACCAGTACCTGTATATGTTTAGTATTTTTCAAAGATCTAATTTCTATTTATTATAATTTATTTGAAAATTATAATTATATCTTTCTGCTTTTCTGTGAATTTCCATCTTGCTAATGTGCATCTCTCTCCCCTCTGTCTCTCTATCTGTCTGTCTATCTGCCGCTCTCTCTCTCTCTTTCTCTCTCTCTCACTCTCTATCTCACGCTGTCTTGATCTCTGTCTCTCTTTGTCTTCCTCAACGCTGTTTACAGGAGAAACCCACTTCACTTCCACTTCATCACAGACACAGTAGCCCATCGCATCCTGAGCACCCTGTTTCAGTCCTGGATGGTTCCTTCGGTGCAAGTCAGTTTCTATGATGCAGATGAACTCAAGGTAAAGGATTTCATCGTAACATAAATACTCACTCTACAAATACTTCTATGTTCATCCCTATGTTATTGTTGCTGTACGCTTCTATTTCTTATTCAAATAGGAACAATGAGTGTGTTTCTGGAAAATGCATTGGCACACATGCAAAGTCAAAGTTAGCCAAAACTCAAATACTGTGTTCACTTTATCAAAGGAAAGTATCTGAAGTGAAAGATACCTTTGAGTTTTAAGGTAACAGAAACAAGTGACAGCAAGTTACAATATTACACAAAAACCAATGCTCACTAATGCAATGTTTGAGGGTAAAAATCTTGAATGTGTGTGTGTGTGTGTGTGTGTGTGTGTGAGAATGCGTCTCTTTATGTATGCGTGTGTTTGTGTTGCTACCAGTGCCAGATTTCATAGCAAAAGACAGACACGGCCTCTGCTGTTCTTTCAAGATTTTTTTTTTTCCATTGAGGGACCTGTCTGTTCTTCTCACTCCTCCCTCCTCTCTCCCATCAACATGTCTGGCTCTGGATGTGTCTCATCATCACATTCCCGTCCCTCATGTTCTCCATATGAACAATGGCCTTCTATTATACTGCGTGTCTGGGCCTACACTCGCTTCAAGGGGGAAAAAAGGAAAAGGCCACATATTCCATTAACTCAGTTTGAATACAAGAAACCGAAGAAAAGAATCTAAATAAATCCTGGTGTCTAAGCCGATTATATTTGCAGAATACACATTTATGCAGATCCGGTTACACTGAATCGACAAAATTGATTAACAGCTGCTATTTGTCCATTTTATTAAGGGAAAAAATGTGTGCCAAAAGTCGAAGGCATTATAATTGTCCCCCGTAAATACTGCACAGTGCCTGAATAATGATCCCGCAGTCTCCATAGCAGTCAACTTTGATGATCTTGACCTCCGTCTGTCTTTGTTTTAAAGAGGCTTTCATACTCCCCGGCACCACCAATTTAACAGACGTGAACAGTGGCAGTTAAAAAAAAAAAACCATGGCACACAAAAATATAGCAGAATGAAGTTGCCAAAAGCAATGATTCTCTTCCTCTTCTTCCCCCCACCCAGTCCGAGGT
The DNA here is from genome assembly GCA_030340625.1 of Merluccius polli. Lineage (NCBI taxonomy): Eukaryota > Metazoa > Chordata > Actinopteri > Gadiformes > Merlucciidae > Merluccius > Merluccius polli. Next base: position 12,261 of record JAOPHQ010001054.1, on the reverse strand, counting down.
GTCGTGGATCCCCAACAAACACTACTCCGGTATCTACGGCCTGATGAAGCTGACGCTCACCAAAGCCCTGCCCTCGAACCTGTCCAAGGCCATAGTGCTGGATACGGACATAACCTTCGCCACGGATATCGCCGAGCTCTGGGGAATCTTCCAGAAGTTCACCGGTACGAACCGCTTGTCCTCACGTGTTGTTGGACGCAGGCCAGTGTTTTTTTTTGCAGTGCATTGTCATAATTGAGTGTTCCCCCGGGTTATAACGAGGTGAAATCCATATCGGTAATGACGTCATGTAATGAAGCATAATAGACAGGGGGTGAAACACAAACGCTACCTCTTTTTTTTAGATTCATTATCTTATGGGAGAATTGTGAATCTTGATTCTCAAGTGTATCGATATTTTTGACCCCCTCATTGAATAACTGAAGGCCCATCGGTTCTTTGTCTGTGAAGAAAAGCAGGTGATCGGCCTGGTGGAGAACCAGAGTGACTGGTACCTGGGAAACCTTTGGAAAAACCACAAACCCTGGCCTGCCCTCGGACGAGGCTTCAACACGGGTAAGGGACACCGTCGGTGTAGAGAAGCAACATCTCAGTTATTGGAAATGAAGCGGCATTTTTCCCAGAAACGTCGAGTGACAGACACGGCCGTGCGTTTCCTTCTCGCAGGGGTGATTCTGCTCTACCTGGAGCGCTTGCGGAGGATTCGCTGGGAGCAGATGTGGAGGCTCACGGCGGAGAGGGAACTAATGAGCATGCTCAGTACGTCTCTGGCTGATCAGGTCTGAAAGCTCTTTGTCAAAGTTCAATCCCTTTTGTCCTCAAGTCTGCCGGTGTAGAGTAGTCTGATCCGTCCAAGCAGTAATGTGTAACCCCTCTACCTACGCCTGTGCGTTTCGCAGGACATCTTCAATGCCTTCATAAAGCAGAACCCAGTCCTGGTGCACCAGCTGCCCTGCTTCTGGAACGTCCAGCTGTCGGACCACACGCGCTCGGAGCAGTGCTACACCGAGGTTTCCGACCTCAAGGTAGGACTAGCGGCAGCGTCGGTTGTAGACCCAGCACAAGGCCATCAAAGATGCCCCAAAAAGGACAGAACATTGTTTTTGTTCTGGCGCTCGCTAATCAAGCCCTTCGTCGTTTGGCTCAAGGTGATCCACTGGAATTCACCGAAGAAGCTGCGCGTGAAGAACAAGCATGTGGAGTTCTTCAGGAACCTCTACCTGACCTTCCTGGAGTACGATGGCAACCTGTTGAGGCGAGAGCTGTTCGGCTGCCCCAGCCAGGCCACGCCGGAGAGCATACTGGTAAGACATGGGTCGCTCCCTCTCTCTTTGAGATCCTCTCTGCAGAGGCCCCCCCCCTCCCCACCATCCTCGTTTCAACATTTAGACATGTAGACACGTTCCGAAGTAATAATTGATTCGGGTCAGATTCACGGATGGGTCACGTTTATTTGGAAATAATTAAAGGGTAAGTATAACCCCCAAGTCACTTTATTCAGTTGAAAATCGTTCTGGTTTGGTCTAACGAACATTTCCGTGTTATTTTTGACTAAAATGTATAAGTTGTCAAACGGGGGAAATTCTCTGTAAAATAGAAGAAGTCTGCTAAAAACACTTTTCCTGAGTGATAGTTTTCTATTGGCTGCGCACCCTAAGCTCTAGTCGACAGGTTTTGACAAGTTTGACAACGCCCCTCGCCACTCGCTCCCATCTGACTGCTCAGAGCACATTTTTTTAAACTCACAGATGGAAGTTCTGCTAAAATGGGGCTTCACTGACCCTTTAAATTAAAATATATATTTAAAAAAACTCGTTCCTCGATTTCTGCGGCTCAGTTGCAGGCTTCGCTGGAGGACCTCGACGAGGACGACCAGTGTTACGACTTCCGGCGGGAGCGAATCACGGTGCACCGCGTGCACCTCTACTTCCTGCAGTACGAGTACACGCCCACGGAGGACGACGTTACGCTGGTCGCCCAGCTCTCGATGGACAGGTGAGTCACACACACACACACACAGACCTTTTCATATAATATAATATAATTAGATTTGACATTTCGAGGACTAAGAACCTAATTCGGAAATTTCATCAACATCCGTGACATCATCACCAACATCATCATGGACGTCCTCTACCTCCACTCCTACCTAAATGTCTCCCATCAATAATGCATCAACATGGCTCCCCCCCCCCCCCCCCCCCCCCCCCCTCTCTCTCTCATTCTCTCTCTCTCTCTCCCCGGACCCTCCAGGCTGCAGATGTTGGAGGCCATCTGCAAGCACTGGGAGGGGCCGATCAGCCTGGCGCTCTACATGTCGGACGCCGAGGCGCAGCAGTTCCTGCGCTACGCCCAGGCCTCCGAGGTCCTCAAGAACCGCAAGAACGTGGGCTACCACGTGGTGTACAAGGAGGGCCAGTTCTACCCTGTCAACCTGGTGAGGAACGTGGCCCTGAGGAACGCCAACACGCCCTACGTGTTCCTGGCGGACGTGGACTTCCTGCCCATGTACGGTCTCTACGATTACCTCAGGTAAAGTATTTCGTCTCGCGAAGCGTCTTTCTTTTCTTCTGTATCGATTGAGCGGGATGACCAGTGCATTAGGACTCCATTAGTACTAGTCATATGTTTGTTTAATATAGATCTAAGAGGAAACGTATCAATGGATCTCCCCCCTCAGCTAGTCTTCTTAACACCAGTGGCAAGAGAGAACGTAAATGGATAATAACCCTTGATGTGTTCGGGTGGATTTTTCCTTCAAGTGCTGGATACTGAGGAAGTGTATGAATGATTGAAACATGTATAAATAATGAACAATATCTCGATGAGATATTTACGCACATTTAAGCCGGCTTAAAGAGAACCGTGGGAAAAATGTCTATGTGACTGACACGTGGATGTTTGTGTTTCCTCTGTGCAGGAGGGCTGTGGTGCAGCTGGACATGGCCCACACTAAGAAGGCTCTGGTGGTGCCGGCGTTCGAGACGCTACGCTACCGCCTGTCCTTCCCCAAATCCAAAGCCGAGCTGCTCTCCATGCTGGACATGGGGACACTGTACACCTTCAGGTACCACGGACGATGGGAACATTACACAACACGCAGTCAAACAAACATTGGACACAAGTGACACTTAGCTGATTAAAATTAGGGCACTCTGTGAGCAAGGGCTTTCTCACTTTACTGTATGCTAACGGTTGAGTCAATATATTGGTTGGCTAATGTCACCACCAGTTTACTCAACAGCTTAGGCGAAACAGACCATTTCAACCATTTGCTCATCTGTATTAATCAATTGATCAATCCTTTCAACATTGATAGATCTTGCACAGGACCCCTTTAAATCTATAAAAGAATGCATTCTCTCCATTCGCTTCTCCTACTCACTATTGTGTTCTGCCTCCAGGTATCATGTCTGGACCAAGGGACATGCTCCAACCAACTATGCCAAATGGCGGACCGCCACCACACCATATAAGGTTGAGTGGGAATCGGACTTCGAACCCTACGTGGTGGTGAGGCGGGACTGTCCGGAGTACGACCAGCGATTTGTGGGCTTTGGCTGGAACAAGGTGTCTCATATAATGGAGTTGGATGCACAGGTAATGTCTATGGGGTGTACCGGTTGTTCAAGAGTGTTTTCTTTAAGGGGGCATGAAATTGCCAAATCCCTAAAGTGATATATTATGTAGTCAGTAGGCAAGACCACACTGAATTATCATTCTAACCAGATTCTATAGAATTGCTTGTTGGCAGGATTTAGAGATAAAATCTATATGCAAATAATGTAATGCTGTTTTTCTTGAAAGTATTACAAGGTTAGATGTGTTTTCTTATGGGAGGATTGTATACGCTATATATATATACAAAGATGCCAAGATTAAAAAAGTTAAAGGTGTAAGAGACATAATTTGAGTGTAATTTGTTATATAATGCCGTAGCCATCTGTCTGCTATTTGTGAGAGAAATGCGCTGAGAATATCTGTTTCGAGTTGACTGCACCTGCCTCTGTATGAGACGATTTTAAACCACTCTCGGCTCATTCCTGACCAATCGGGGCGCCGCTATCGCATACACACACGCACCGCTATCATAGCTCCATCACAGGCACGTGAGTGCAACACTGCTCCAAATCTTAAATCTTTCAATCCACATGTGAACCCTTGTTAACACGCGTCCTCTTGCTCTCTTTTTGACTTGTGAAGGAGTACGACCTGATGGTCCTCCCCAACGCCTTCATGATCCACATGCCGCACGCGCCCAGCTTCGACATCTCCAAGTTTCGCTCCAGCCCCAGCTACCGCAACTGCCTGGGCACGCTGAAGGACGAGTTCCACCAGGACCTGTCCAGGAAGTACGGCTCGGCGGCCCTCAAGTACCTGACCGCTCAGAGAAACATCTAGACTCCCAGAGACATAGAGACACAGACACACACAGAGAGGGGGAGAGAGAGAGGGAGCGAGAGAGCGCGCGCGAGAGAGGGAGAGACACATTTCAAACGTGCGTTGGGCGGCCTGCCTTCTAAGCCGACACGCCTGTGAAGCGGGCCGGTGGCGAGAGGCGGAGGGGAGGGAGGGGAGGGAGCGCTCCTCTGACCAAGCAGATGAAACGTCCGGGGCGGACCCAACGCCGCGGCCCGGTGTCAAAATGACGGTACAGCATTTCGGTGCCCTTGGGTTTTTTGTTGTCTTGGTGTTTTGGATTTTTCTTGAGACTGCACATTACAGTGCATTGGGTTCTCCGGGGGGGCGGTGGGGGGGGGGCGGTCACAGCAAGGTGACTGGCTTGGGTGCGTGACTGGGTGGGTGAGATGCCAAACTGGACACGAGCCGCATTGGACTGTTCAAGGAGGAGCGCTGAGCGGGAAGGGACGTCGCAGGGGATGACCGTCAGCAGACTGCTGACCAGACTAGCTTTAAGGCCAGGGACGAGACGAGACACAAGAACAACCATATTGTTATGATTTGTTGTGACAATCAAGGCTCTTTTTCTTTTTTTTCCCCCTCCAGAAGACACACTCTGTGCTGCTCCGTCCGTACCGATGTAGGGATGTTAAAGCTTGAGGATAGTAAACATTTAGACGAGCGACATTTTTTTGAAATATCCAAATGAGAAGATGAGAAAGTGGCTTGTTTTTGGGGAACCGGGGGAAATCGTTTGAAAGCCTTATCAATTTCCATGATATTTAATAAGATATTTAATTATATTTTCATTTTATCCTCCGTTTAATGATTACCAATGAATAACGAACGTTGGCATAGACAATGTTTTACTTACAATGTTGATTAAGAATGACATTATTTTTTTCTCTTTATATTTTTCTGACCCCTTGAGAAGAGAATATATTGTGTTCCTGCTAAAAAAAAGAACTGCAGATCTTCAGTGTGTTCGGAAGATCAGCTGTGTGTGTGTGTGTGTGTGTGTGTGTGTGTGTGTGGGGGGGGGGGGGGGTATGCGTGCGTAGGTGTGCATGTGTTTGCTGATCTGGCATGTCTCTATCATGCTCGACCCCGTGGTCCTGTTATTGTTTTCGTTTGATCACATTGATGACATGTATAATTGCTTGCTTCTAAACAATTGCACTACCTGCTTTATTTTAATTTGAGAGCTAATTAGTAATTAATTAACAGTTAATTACAAACATTCATCTTCACTATTGTATTATTCCTCCCTTCTGAAAGAAGTAAAAGAAATCCACAGATGTAATAATTCATAAATAATTATGCTGCATAAATAATAACTGATTGGGACCAGTCAGCATGACCAACTTCAAGTATTTATGATGATAATTACATTTATACTTAATAATTACGGTTTTGGTCATGCTAGTGACACTAAAAAGAAATTCCACACTTTTGATTAAGGACTGAAAGTATTTTTATGTATTTTGTGTTCCATAATGTCCATTACATGTCTGATCCACTGGATATATGTGCCATCTACTGTGTTGTTCTACCTTTTTAATTTCCTTAAATACTTTTTTATCTTTCGTTATTCACAATGCCACGCTATGTGATAATATTCACGTAAGGGATTCACGTTATGACAAAGATCAAGGCGTGGCCAACGAGCACCAGCTGGTTGCGAGCGCTGTGCGGTACGTGTAGCGCCTCTGCACTACACGTACCGCACAGCCAGAGGCCGTCCTGACGGGCTGATCAGTACCGAGCGTCGCCGTAGCGATGGCTGAGGGGGCGCTATCATGTCCTGTTGAGTCCCCACCACCACAACCACCACACACACACCTCCACCATTGACTGTGCTGATTTGCGGTAAATGCTAGTGCCTTTGCTGTATTGTGAAAACTGGATATTGATTGTACTGTTGTACTGACAGCGCCTGGAGATGGCCAGGCACTCTATTTATTATTGTTGGACTCAAATCAATCATATTTTTCTATGTAAGTGCTTTAAATGAATTCTGCCCTTTTTTTAAATCATTGGCTCTGAGTTTCTTGTTGTTTGTTGTCCGTGCAAAACAACCATGGCGTGTCATGTATTAAGGTGTAAAGTTAGGGAAATGATGAGCAGGGTTTTCCCTGGTAACTACGCGGGGTGTACTAGCTGGGTTCTCTGAAATGACCCGCCTTTCGTTGCTGCAAAACTGTTTTCCAGACCTTGGTGTGACCTCGACAATTTTCTTGATATTATATTTATAATTCACAAATGCTATAGCTAATAGTGGATGTAGTTTTTTTAACTTAAGACAAAAAAGGTAACTGTTGCTTTTAATATAGTTGTTGAGACATATATATGACCATTGAGTTTGTGAAGTTAGATGAAGGAGAACAGAGGGCCTATTTAATTTGAAGTGATAATGAATAGATATTTAATCAAATAACAAAGTTATTTGATTGTTGTCAAGATTAGTTGGACATCATTAAACCATCATATACCAATCTAGTTCACATTCCAGACTTACACATTAATAATATATAACATATGACCTGCCTTTTATTACATTTTAATGCCAATTAATAATGAGTATTAATTTTATAATCGTTCATAACTGTCATGATGGCAATACCTAAATTAAACTATTCAGTTTCATTGCTAAGATGGTTCTCATTTTATTATATATCTGAAATGCCTATCAGTAAACTCATTGGAATTCATGATTATTTGCTTCCCCCCATAAAAATATCTAAATAAAAAAGTAGAAGTCGATCCTTGCACAATGTTAGCTTGTTTCACACTGTGTCCCAGATAATATCCTAGTTAAAGTCTTTTTTGGGATAAACTGTTTATGCGAAAATTCATATCCTTGTCACGAACACCCCAATATGCATGAATAAACAGAATATGCTGAATATTGCAGTGGAGCCAACACAAAATACAAAAACAGTAGCGATAAGGTGTTTTCCACAAAGGCTGAAATGTTTAGGCCAATAACAACTTATACTGGCTAGGTGTGTGCCAGTTTAACACTCCAATCATTTATTAATCTATGAATTTATTATGATCAATATAATATTGTATTGGCCACAATAAAGTCATAGTTATCCATCTATAGATTGGGGATGCCTATTACAATTATTTTAGTTATTTTAGTATTTTAGTAATTATTACAATTTTAGTTAAAAGGTAAAGGAGTCAAAGTTCAAAGTTTAAAATTATAGTCAGACCACCACGAAAACAACAAGTTAATCGTTGCTTTAATTAGGTCTGTGTGATCAGGAAAACCACTTTCAAGCAGAAGAAGGGGATCGAGACCCAAGGCACTTTTGACCAGAGTAAGTGAAACCAACACACAACCTTAGAATCAATACATCCACACCTTCTGCAATCCCCTTCACACACACACACACACACACACACACACACACCCCCACGCCAAAACAAAAGCACGACCACATCATGCACCATCCATGTGTCAAAAGCCAGGAACAACGAAACAAAGCAAAAGAGTGAAACAAGATTAAGCTCTTTTCCGTCAACTATTTTCTGCTGTGACATTTATCGCTCCGGTCTGAAGATTGGATTGTCTTTTTTTTTCCCTAGATGCATTGCTTGAATAATGATACACCATGCAGGTGCTTGAGAAAAAAAGTCATCTAGCGAAAGAAATAACTGTCAAGTCAAGCACTTCTGTCCCCATCCAGTATCAGTCAAAACATCAGTTTGATCATAATTGAACAGCAATGCTCACACACAAAGTTTGCTGCTTGAATAGAGCGGGTCATGAATGTTTTAAGCTCACAGGTTTGTTTTTCAGGATTCATTTTAAAGTGAAACTGCACTGCATTCTTCACACCATTATAATACTTCAAATGTAACGACACGTCTTTAATCACCTGCATTGAGTCGGCGCCTCTGTAAACTGAATATATTTATAAGATTGTTATTCAAAGGATTTGATTCATTACAAGCAGTTGAAAACCGACTGCATCCGCCGGTCTCCGCCCATCCGCAATTTTGAACAGATGCAAATGGGGTGCGGAGGAGAGGAGGGGCGGCTTGAGGTAGACACTGCTGTGGCGCGGCGGCGGCGGCGGCGGCGGTTCATTTACATTGCGAACCCGACGTCTTTTTAGATGATATTTGGCGACGCCGCGTAAATCCCGGACAGCGAAGGATAACAATTCGTTATAAGATTGCCATAAAAATGGATACAGCTGAAAAAAAAAAAAAAAAAAAAGGTTGGTGTGTATATGGGTTTAGTGGACCTGCATATTGATATACACAATTCCACTGTTGATTTCTTATCTCTGTAGGTAAACAACGACTTGACCAGCAGAATAACAATAAGCGCATAGTGTTTGTACCAGTGATTGCCGAGTTATATGTCTCTCTGCATAACCAATACAGCGCAGACCAGTATGGTGATGGAAGACCACCAGTCACCATACTGGTGTGTACACACCCATCATCCCAACGCAACTTTTTTTTCCCCCACCAGTACACTTATTATAAGTGAACTATGGAGGGGACACACATCTTAAACAGGGGGCCGCGGTCTGAGGATATAATGTTCTTCTTGCTTTCTGAAAGTAGAAATCAGAGTATTTTTCGAGGCGGCCATCTGGAGCTGCTAATTAGCAACGATCCAGAGGTGCTTGCTAATGAGTGAAGTCAGCTGGCAAGCGGCGCGTGGCCGCCGAGACGAAGGGAAAATATGAACGAGAGAGAGAGAGAGAGCGTTGTTGGTATTCTCGCTTTGTAAACCGCGGCGTTTCTTCTCGCTGTGTACCGTTTCCAGGATCCGTGGAGAGTGGAGGAGGGTTTTTTTTTTTTTTGCCCTGTCATCTTCTTCTATAGGGTCCGAGGGGCCTGCAGCGGCGGCGGCGGCGGCGGCTGTGGAGCTGCAGAGGCTCGGAATGAAGTCATGTGGAAGACCCGGGGGGAGCTCCAGCAAATTATTAATGTCGTGGCGGGGAGAGGATCGATGAACCTCGACTGTATTTCAAAGTAGAAGAAGAGGACACCTCTTCCCACCCATCAATGGCATACCCCCCCCTCTCCTCCTCCTCCTCCTCCTCCTCCTCCTCCTCCTCCCTCCCTCCCTCCCTCCCTCCCTCATGCCCTCCTTCTCTCGCTCCAGAGATAAATCAATAAAAGTGAGAGCATACAACACTCCATCTCTCTCTCTCTCTCTCTCTCTCTCTTTCACACACTTGTTGCTCTCTCTCTCCCACTCTCTCTCTCTCTCTCTCTCTGTGTCTCTCTCTCTCTCTCTCTCTCTCTCTCTCTGTGTCTGTCTCTGTGTCTCTCTCTCTCTCTCTCTGTCTCTGTCTCTCTCTCTCTCTCTCTCTCTCTCTCTTGTCTTTCCCGTGCCCCACCCCCCCCCCCCCACACACACACACAGGATACACGCTTTATCTTCTGTCTGGAGTTTTTCATTGTCCCCGCCATATGTTTACCATCGACCCCCCGGCCGCATCGGCTGCGCGTCGGCCGCCCATCGATAACTGTAATCCTCGCCCCCGTTATGATGAAGTTATCAGGCGGGCGGAGCGGCGGCGGCGTCCGCATTGGAGACGTTCAGATCGATGCCGGGGGCGGAAGGGTGGGGGGGGGGAGGGTGGGGGGGGGTGGTGGGGGTCTCCGGGGGGTGGTGATGGGGGTCCTAGCCACTCTCGATGGGGGTTTAAAAGGTGCGCTGAGATCCATAAAGCCTCATCGCCGGTCCACTGTCTCCGGCCGTAAAACACTGTTGCCGCCGCCGCCACTACAGGCTTGATGGCGCACCAGGGGATTGCCGCTCCGGATCATTGTGTGCGCATTCACAACGGTGGCAGAGAGCAGGAGTTCACAAACGGCGGTACCGCAACGTCCTCCGTGCGGACGACGACGAACGACGTGGATGACGGAAGGAATACAAATGAAGGAATGAAATGGATTCGTAATCACGTTTGGAGATAAGGCTCTATTGGATGAGCAAGGTTCTGGTTTATTAGCGGAAATTAGGCCTCGTGTCGCTCGGTCGGTGTTGGGAATGGGAGAAGTCGATAGCGCGGCGAGGGCTGTAGTTTAACGATGGTTTGGTCTATCGATGGGAGGTCAGTTTGCATTCTCCGTTGGTTCACTGACGGCGAGCGCGGGCCGTTCGACACTTGGGCCGCTGTTCTCCGTCTTCTAAACTTCACAGGCGTGACGACACCTTTGTAGTCATGTTGACTACACCTTTACAGTCATGGTCCTGTTTTACAAATTCCCAAAGACACATTTTGAACAGATGTACTATTCCCACGAAGCATTGGCTCAAGAAGTGAAAGCACTGAGTAATGCAATGTGGCGTGTGTATTTCAGGAAGTACAAAGATGGCAATAGCGGGCGTATTGGGTCATTGTATGATATATTTTGAATACAATCACGCGGCGTATACGGGACATTGTCGAAAAAGTAATTTTCGCCGCTCCCCTTCCGGTTGCCGAAGAGCCTCCTTATCGCTGTGTAATTAGAGGATCCAGAGACCTGTTGTAGCACGAGATTAATGACGTGACAACCGCTGCGGGCTTCTAATGTGCATGTTAATGTATGTCTGCGTTTGGGCGCGTTGCCTAAGGTTCGCCATTATGGAGCAAAGCTCTCATCCGGAACACCAACTCTCAACATCTGCTGAGGTTGCACTATTTGTCAATGTGTATAAAGTATGTGAGTTGCGCTGTGTGTGTGTTTGTGTGTGTGTGTGTGTGTGTGTGTGTGTGTGTGTGTTTGTACTGGGCCTGTTTACTGGCCTGGTGAACAATTGGCCTGGTTATCCAAATGACTCTAAATCAATTTAGAAATCAACATCTGCCTTACAGACCATTGTGCCGGATGAATCAGCCAAGACCAGCAGCACACTTCTTTCTTGTACTTTCTTGGGATTAGTTTTTTTTTTTCCTTTACAAGAAATTATACAAACGGAGAGGAGATTTTAGTTCACTTTTTAATAAGCGCTATGCGTCTCCTCTTCAACAACAGAAGGGTTGGTATATTTGTGTGCCTGATGTTTTGAAGTGGCTGGGCCCTACACTGTACTACGCTCCCATGAGTTAATCTGCTGACAGCAACTGTCCATGGTGCTGAAATACACTGTGCTCCTGTCTTGTTCCTCCTGTGTGTGGGTGTGTATGTGTATGTGTATGCGTATGTGTATGTGTATGTGTGTGTGTGTTTGTGTGTGTGTGTGTTATCGCGGTATTGTTGTCTGCATGCATGTGTCACCGGCATCGATTTGGACAATCAGTCACTGTCTACTCATTGCGTTATATGGCTGAGACAATCGCTTGTTGAAAAGCTATTTTTACACACATCAAAAATTGAATCACGACGGATCTCGAGATTTATTAATGCCGACACTGCAAAAGAATTGTTCACGGGTGGACATGTTGTATGATCCCATTCACACTCTCCGTGTGTTATGTTTGCGTCAGGATTTGCATTCCTCACAGCGCTGGAATCTGGAACAAGGCAGCCACACAACCAATGGAGGCCCTTCCTGCATGTGTGTGTGTGTGTGTGTGTGTGTGTGTGTGTGTGTGTGCGTGTGTGCGTGTGTGTGTGTGTATGTGTGATGCCACTAACTTGACGTTGACTGAATTGTGCGCATGGTCATTAGAGAGGTAAGAGAAGCCTGTATTCACACAAGTTGTTTCCAGGCCAACGCCATGAGAACTGTTCAGCACCGGAGGGACTATGTTTGAAAATTGATTAACTGATTTATATTCATGCTTGGGTTTTCGCACACACACAGAGAGAGAGAGAGAGAGAGAGAGAGAGAGAGAGAAATGTTGGTCCTCTACTAGTGAGAGAGAGAGAGGGAGAGAGAGAGAGAGAGAG
>JAOPHQ010001053.1:12500-21399 GCA_030340625.1 Merluccius polli | reverse complement strand
CCCCGCCCCCACCTTGTTTTGTTCCCAGGAGCATCAATGAGATAAGGATAAATAATAATCAGCACACACAGCGCACAGAGACATTGTGGAGGTACACACACAGCAGGACTTTGTAGCGGCAAATAGCGGCGGCTAATAGCGACAGAGAACACGGTGTCAGAGAAAACGCACAGGACAGATAAGTGGTGATAAGTGGAGGAGAGGACAATCAGACCCTGTGGGGTGTGTGTGTGTGTGTGTGTGCGTGCGTGTGTGTCAGTGTGCGTGTGCGCGTGTGCATGTGTGTGTGTGTGTGTGTGTGTGTTAAGCAGAATGAGATTGTAGGGAATTCACGTAATGAGATTAGCACATTCTTGAGCTTCCCTGCAAACGCACATTCCTTCACTGCTCACAGTGTTGAGTGTGCACACCCACACCCACACACACACACACCCACACACACACACACACACACACACACAGTCGTGCGCTTGACCACGGAGGCCTGAATTAGACCTGTGGTGTAATAGCCACGTAGAGATGCTTGTGATTCCTGAGAAACCTCCCTGAACCCCTCCTCGATATTTCTCTCCAGTCTCCACAGCAGAACCGGTCGTTTAGCGTCTCCTAGCTCAGGGGACGGATCAAGGAAGGAGCCGATGACAAATCGAGACATGAGCTGCTAAGTTCTTGTCGCGGCTGCTAAACGGGTCATGATTCAAAACAGACTTTCGGTCCTGCAAAGACACCCCAAAAACATCCCATCCATCCACAAATACGAAAGACAATCAAGTTTTTCCACATGGGCTCAGGGAACTCTCTCCTTGTGTGCGGCTGTAGCCGGCGATTATGGTGTCATGGAGAAGTTATTTAGCTGATGATTCACCGGTTGCTCCAGTCTGAAGCCCTTTGTTCCGAGTAAAGCTCGGCTTCTTCCAGGTTTCGCACACCCCACGATTAACACCCTGCCTCCCCCCCCCCCCCTCCTCCACCGGTCCCTCCTCTCTCTTGTTCCTTGAAAAGCACGTCTAAGCTTTAACCTCTACCCTCCTCAACGCTCAACCCTGTTTAATAATAGCAGTATCGGGATTCTTCAATACTTGTATCGCCAGGTTAACTCGTTTCTTTTTTAAGAAGACAAAAATTGTAAGCCAGAAATGTCTGTGATATGGCGCTATAGTGTATTTTACCTATAGCAGATTCGCATCAACTTATGCTATGCGCAGTTCAGCAGCGTTCATATAAAAATACAACGGCAGACACCGACGGACCCGAAGCCCAACGTTAATAATACCCACGGGTTAAACCACACAAAAAGAAAAGAAATCGCACAAAAAAACATAATGTCATGGCAACGTTTACTGACGCGCAACATTTGCAGAAGTGCAATACGTATCGTATTGCGATACCGCATCCTGAGCTGATTTTCCCTATTTAATAACCGAGATTTCCCGATTTCCCGAACTTCTGCAGGGCAAGGTCTGGGGGTGGTTTCCAGCCAGGCTTTATTCTGAACTGGTTTTTATTTTGTCGAACGGCGTTAATCGCACAGATAATAACCACTATATTGATTGACAGTATGCAGAAGTAAGCCTGGCGGACGTTGAGCCGGGGGGGCTTTGGCCTTCGCACACACGGTACACAGCGCTCACAGGAATTCAGTTAATAATACAAGAGACACAAAGAGAAGTGCTGTGTTCATTGTGTCACCTGCTGCCGTCCACTTTTCCACTACCTCATTGGGGATTTCACCCTGGATCACAAGACAAGTTAGTCAAATGATCGCTATCATGAGATTACAGAGAGAGAGAGGGGGGGGAGAGGGGGGGAGAGAGAGAGAGAATGACAGCGGAGGGGTCATAACCATAAAAAAAAGGACAAAGAGAAGGAGAGAGGGAGAAAGAGAGAGGGGGGAGAGAGGAAGAGAGAGGGGGGCGAGAGAGAGCGAGCAATAATGAGTGACGTTGCACGAGACTTTGCTCGCCTCATGTCACCGGTGCAACTGTCAACCGACTAGGAGGAGTCTCGCATTCTTTCCGCGGGAGGGGCGACCGACGGCGGCGGCAACGGCGGCAACCCGGCGCTTTCAGCGGTAGTTTATCCATTGAGAGAAAACAACGCATTCCTGCTGCCACTCAGGGACTCAGACAGGGACCGTACTCCGGTACGGGTAGTACACACAGGATGTTCAGTGTCCGGTAACACCATAAAAGAAAAACACACACACACACACACACACGCACGCAGGGCGAGGAGGGAGAGGGGCAGTCAGGCTTGCTTGGTGATACCGTTTGGCGGCCTTCAAAGAGCGCCGAGCTAAAAATAGCCCCGGCCCCGTCTCTCTGTTGCTACTGGCCACGGCCGAGCTAATTACTACCGCGAGCTAGCGTTTTGAGCCAATAGTGACTCTCGGGGCCCTTGCTGGGTGGACGCCAGATCTAGAGGGTCTTTTCCAAGTTCACACACCCCTTGGTAAGTCTCCTCCGGTTCCCTGGTAATGGGTCATTACGAAGTTCAAGGAAGCACCAAAACAAACACGAGGCCCTGGGCAGATAGTGCCCTTCAGACGTCACTGCAGACGCACGGCCGAGGCTGCCATGCAGGAGCCATGCAGCGGGCCCCTGAAGGGAGGAGACAGAGAGAGACAGAGAGAGAGAGGGAGAGAGAGGATTTTCAGGAAATATAGCCACGGGGAGAACGAATGCATGAAAAAAAGTTGCACAAAAACAACCAAGCGCTTGTGGAAACGAGGGAAAGGAGAGTAGGATAGAGAGAGAAGGAGCGAGAGAGAGGGAGCGAGAGAGAGAGAGTGAGAGAGCGAGAGAGCGAGAAAGCGAGACACACAAAGGGAGTGAGGGAGAGAGAGTTACCAAGCAGAAGAAAGCGAACAAGCTTTGCAGCTGTTTTTTTCCGCGTCACACTTTGGTCCCGGGCCAGAAATGTGCTGCTGAGGCAGCCGGCCCCGGACACCATAAAAAACCTGAAGCTATTGTGAGCAGCACCCTCTCACCCCCCCCCCCCCCCCCCCACCCACCCACCCTAACCCCCCCCCCCACCCACCGCCCCCTCTGACGGTTGCTTTTCACAGTTGAAGCCGGACGACGTACACAACACAATAGTCCTCCATCTCTGCTGCTCCTAACGCCGCCCTGCCTATATGGAACAATAAACAACACACGTCAGTTTTTCCAGCCTTGCCCTTCGCAAGCACACTGTGCAGCCAGCCTGGCTGCACAGCCGCCCCGCTGCAGGATAGGGCAATAGGAGGGGCCGTGTGTGTGTCTGTGTGTGTGTGTGTGTGTGTGTGTGTGTGTGTGTGTGTGTGTGTGTGGGTGGAAGAGGGGACAGGGTCAAAGGTCAAATGTTAACCCTCGTACCTCTCTCTAGTGAGGTGAAAAGAGCAAAGGACAAGGAGGGACATGCATGTAAAAGGAAAAGAGAGAGATAAAGAGAGAGAGAGAGAGATGGAGAGAGCGATAGCGAAGAGATGGAATGAGCGAGAGAGAGAGCAAAAGCGGGAGAGAGAGAGAGAGAGGGAGAGCGAGAGAGGGAGAGAGAAAGGGAAAGGGGGGGAAGGGTCACAGTGTTCTGGATGGCATAATGTTTAATGACTGGACGTCACACGCTGCATTAGACAACGAGGCGAAGCACGTAAGGGGAGAGTTTATTTTCCAAGACAAACGGAAATGGGATTAGAAGGTGTGTGTGCGTGTGTGTGCGCGCGTGCGCGCGTGCATGTGGAACAAAACGGTGTCCAAAACAATGTGAGGGCACAAACGAGTTGGGGAGGGACACAATAGAAGCATAGAAAATCGGGATCCGATAAACAGAAAACACAGCAACGGATAACAACAAGGCAAATGAAAAACACACACATACACACCAATATATATATATATATATATATATCTGATATTCAGGAAAACAGATCATTTATAACAGATAACAGATCATAACAGAACAATCAATCAACAGTAACACAGCACCACCTCAAAGAGAAAGCTAATAATTACACATTCATCACTGAAAAAAAAAGAAAATGTATCATGGGCCATGCGGTACGACTTGAGCCTGAACCCCCGGGGGGGTTAAGGGGTGAGGGATCAGCCGGTCCCGTGGGTGTCTGCCCGCTGCAGGACACAAGGAGAGAGAAAGAGAGAGAGAGCGGGAGAAAGAGGGATTGTCCCAAAAATCATGCGGTGGCGCTACTGCGTGTGCAGCGTAAGCGAGCGGTATCCATGTCTCGTGCGCGGCGGTCATACATCAGCGAGTGACGGAACCAGTAAATCCCGGTCGGTCGGGTCGGTAGTCATCATGACCGCCCGAGTAAGTCACGCTGCGCAGGGGTCGGGAGTGAGGGTGGGGAGGTGAGTTACTTACTAGTTATTTACTGGTCTGCACACTTCGGATCTTTGTACTTCCAGGTCAAAGGTCAACGGGTGTCATTAGTTCATTGCTTTCCTTTTCTTCCTCGGGGAACAGACTGAAGGTCTGCTGATAGTGAGCGATCACGGGTCAGGGGATACCGGGAAATCGAGACTCATAACGCACTTTGCTGTGTGTGTGTGTGTGTGTGTGTGTGTGTGTGTGTGTGTGTGTGTGTGTGTGTGTGTGTGTGTGTGTGTGTGTGTGTGTGTGTGTGTGTGTGTGTGTGTACTGTTGCCTTTGTTCTACACAATCAAACATGTAGGCTACTTTCTATTATTAAGTCACTTGTGTTACTTTTTCTCTTTATGCTTTCTACATATAGTCTAAAGTCATTCATGATGAGCTAATGCCTCCTACAGTGTCATCATGTTTTTTATTCTTCTATTGCAGAACACTATTTTGCTATCAGTATTTTTCCACAATAGCTCTCCAATGACAGTGTAACAAATGACATCATTTCTAATAAAAGAAATTGCATAGCTGATTGCAGTGGCGCTAGTAATACAGCGGCGGCGCTGCGCCACTGCTGGATGCATGTACGGGAAATACTGTGTGCGTGTGTGTGTGCGTGTGTGTGTGTGCGTGCGTGCGTGCGTGCATGCGTGTGCGTGCGTGCGTGTGTGCGCGTGTGTGCGCGTGCGTGCGTGTGTGTATGAGTGGGAGTGCATTGTATGTGCATGCTTTCCCGCCAAGACATTTGATCCAGACACCTAAGACAAACGTGTTTGTGTAACTAAAGAGGAAATGCTGCGCTACTTGCTAGATTTATAGTGTTTATGGAATAGACACTCAGTGGTAACTTCCTGGTTGAATGAATACACAAAGCACACAGTGTGCCTGTCTGTCTGAAGACTGGATCTGTACGGTAAGCACATGTTGATCACACAAGAACAACAACCTGTCCTTAATTCCTTCAGGTATGGATGGGAAGGACAACGCAATACGGTTGTTGTTGTGCTCCTGCACAGACTCACCCGTCTGTGCTCGGCAAGACAGGCGCTTCTTTGTCGGTACTCCTCCTACATGTCATACCTAGTTGATGACCTTGTGACCTTATAATGCATTTTGCAAAGAGAGTGAAGAGAAACAAGAGAGTGGGTTGAAGAAGAGTAGCATATGCATGGCTACTGGTTAGCGTATTGGTAGAAATACAGATAACACACAAGACTGGAAGTAGTGTCAAATGGGATTAAGTGAAACATTAAATATGCCATTTCGACACACAAAAGTGGCTTTTGTGTCATAATATAGTAGTAGTTTCCCTCCGTCTGGGGGTGGTTAGGTCAATGCAGGACAGAGGACACATGACTTCAAACATTCCTATCTACTAGAAAACGAAACGAACCACAGAAAGAAAACTAAAAGAAACACTAAACAGGAACGTCACATCGTCGGACACAGCGTTGCACCTGACCGCGTGCTAGAAGATCAACACACGCACGCACACATCAATCCTGTATAGAGCATATTACAACCGAATCAGTTGATTGTTCCTTATATCAGGACCATGTGACTTTCTATATGTTCCCAAACATTATTGACATACACCTGCGGCTGTTGCAACCCAAGAATTGCAAGACCCATAGTAGGATTACAATTACGTCAAAGGCTGCAACTCACACCGGACTCTGAGCAGTGCAAAGTACAGCGCTAATGTTCGGAAGCCCATTTAAGGAGGTTGTGAAGGTGTCTTTTTATGACGGACCAAAGGCCAAGGCCAGTGGAAGAGCGGTGAACGGGCAGAGAGAGAGGGAAACGGGCATAAAACAAGGTCAGGTTGCGGGGAAGCAGCCAATCACATAACAGAGAGGGAAGGAAAGAATGCTAAGAATGAAACCAAAGGCCAACTGCCTAACTGGTTGCTACTAGGGATGGGGGGAAAAATGATTCATGTGAGTATCGGGATGCTTTGCTTCCTCAATACTCATTTATCAGGTTACAAAAATGTGTTTACCATATAGGGGCGGTTACTGATAGTGCTGGGAGATGTGCTTCTTGTAAGGCGTACACTTTCGACTGTAAATGTTAGAAAATTGCCATCACTCCTGAATATCTGGTTTGCGGTTGACACACTGCATACATCGTACCTGCGTACCTGCATACAGACAACTTAAACCCGGTGTCAGAACGAGAGGTCCTGTTCAACAGCATCCCTGCATTCCAACATAGCAGGCAAACCAACATAACCCCGATGTCAAGCTTCACTTCCCTGTAAGGAAGGACAGGAATGAGCTCACATACCAGTCAACAAAACAGACTGTAGTTTTGGCTATAAAGTGAAAGTTCACGACAGAGGCAGCCGCAGAAACAAATTGTTCTAAATCTGTGAAACGTGAAAAAATTGTGCGTACAAAATGAAAAAGTGTGTGGTTTTGTGTGCAAAATCTGCACCGCATGCAAAAGACTAGAGGCAAGGGTGGGGGGGTGCAAATAGTCAGAGATACCGACTGCTGACTGCAGACACACACACACACACACGCATGCATATACGCACACACACACACACACAATGCACACACATACATGCACACACACACAATGCACACACATACATGCACACACACACACACACGCATATACACACACACACACACACACAATGCACACACACACAATGCACACACACACATGCACACACACACACATGCATATGCACATGCACACACACACACATAGCTGAGCTTTTGAAAAAGAGGGGTGCTAGATAAATGTCCCGTGTCTCCTTCCACCACTGTGACTCCCTTCATCTCCGGGTCGTTTCAAAGACGCGGCGGGCGGAGACCGACTCTCGTGGGTCAACTTGAGGCCACTTCCTGAACAACCCAACCCTTCCCACTCCCCCACTGCCCCACCCACACACACACACACACACACACACACACACCCACACACTCAAGACTATTTCCCACTAAAGGCCCTCCTCCCTCCATAGGTTTTCACTTTTGTTTCTTGCCAAACTTATTTCTCAGCAGGAACCAGGTCACCTTTGGGAGCCGCGAGTCTCAGCCTGCGTCTCTTTTCCTCTGAACACCAAACTAAACTCACCGGCAGTGAGCTGTGTAACTGTTGTGAAACAGCATGTGCCAACGCCGGCGTTTTTTTTTTTTCCTTCTTGCTTTTTCTCTCCAGTTTCCTGTCTCTCCCTCTCTCTCCCCCTCTCCCTCTCCCTCTCTCTGTTATGGGTGGTACTATGTTTTTATTTCAATTGATTTTAATAAATAAATAAATAAAATGCGTTGCTACGTCGTCTGCACGCGTGACGAGAGGCGCCGCGGAGATCAACCGGGAGCGGCGCAGCATAGCTACAGAACAAATAAGCTCACCGGTAGAAAGCTCTGCAGGCTGCAGGATGACACAGTGGCGTCCGCGTGGCGTCGGTGGTGGTGGGCCCCCACACAAAGACACAGTGTAGTACAACAACACCCCCCCCCCCTCCCCTCCACACACACACACACACACTCTTTTTTTCTTCCATGAAGTAAGTGAGTGCCCAGCCTTGTTCCACGGCGCCCCAAAATGGAGTCCTTTACACTATAAATCACCCGAAGTTTTTCTTAGAAAAGGGGATTTGGGTTCTTTGAAACTTGAATGAATCGTGGGAGTTGTAGTTTGAATGCGCCACCTGATGTCGGACGGGGAGACACAAGCTAACAACTGTGCATCTCGCTGGACACCTGGGCGTGTGTGTGTGTGTGTGTGACGGGAGCCCCTCAGGGGGCCCGAGGGTTTAAGCGAGCATAAAAGATCATTCTTCCTTCAGCGCAGACACTGCAGGCACGTGCATATAGACACACACACACACACATGCATGCACATGCATACGTAAGCAGCCAAAGACACTAAAAAGTCACACAAAGAAACACAGATGCACACACATGCACAAAGACGCACACACACACACACACACACAAACGCAACAGAGAATTTCCCTATGCACACACGGCCATCTAGCAGTTGAGAATTGCCTTTGTTTGGGAACACCAGTAGACCCCCCTCCCCATTTACTCATAAAGGGTCTAAGAGGTGAAGTGTCCATCAAACTGACAACCTGTCTGCACCCTTCCCAAGAAAACAAGAGATACAACTGTTGAGGAGAAATCATGTACACCCATTGTTTCTACGAACACGCTTGGTACCAAATACTTTTTCCACCATGAAGCATCCTAAAGTCAATTATTTTTCATCACACACACACACACACTTTGTTAAGGGACCAATAGAAAGGCGCCATCGGACTCCTCGATTTCTCCCTGCAGGATCAGGAATGCAAGACCCATGACGTAACCGCCTTCGGTTTTCCTTTAATGCAAACTTTGCCTACCCAAACTAAGCCGAGGTGTTAAGGTGTTGTGTGGTTGCGGTGCGGTGCCTTCCCTCCACAGGAAGTCCATCTCTAATGACATCCCTACTTAGCTGTTGGGCAGGAAGTCGACCAAGCGGAATGGAATGAATCAATGCAATACTCCCACCTCGAAACCTGGAGAGGAAGTGT
>JAOPHQ010001053.1:0-7500 GCA_030340625.1 Merluccius polli | reverse complement strand
TGTCCAACGTCTACACTCTAAACACGGGCTCTAAATCCGTCTCATCTGCTTCCTGCTCTCCCTCCAATCACGGCTGAGGAAATCGCGGATATCGCCGCCGCGACCATAACGCCGTTTCTCCCTTCCACAGACAGTTAGATGTGTTAGATTAGGTGTGAAAAAAAAACCTGACCCACATACTAAACCCCCACAGAGGAACCATGCAGCCCTGAAAAGGAAACAGTGATGAAGTGCTCTCTCTCTCCACCAACAACCCCAATTATCTCTCTCTCTCTCTCTCTCTCTCTCTCTCTCTCACCAGCGCCGCGATAGTTACCATAGCAACCCCCTTCTGATGTCAATCGGTGAACATGTGCACATCTGTGGGTTTGCTCACAATCAGATTAGCGCATACATGCTAACAGAGCCGTACTTCCTGAGGCCTCATGCTTCTTGTTTTACTCACAGTGTAGGTTTTACACTACACAGCCCTCCCCCTCCCACAGTAGGCCTACAACAACACTACACAGCCCTACCCCCCTCCCACAGTAGGCCTACAACAACACTACACAGCCCTCCCCCCTCCCACAGTAGGCCTACAACAACACTACACAGCCCTACCTCACCCCTCCCACAGTAGGCCTACAACAACACTACACAGCCCTCCCCCCCTCCCTCCCACAGTAGGCCTACAACAACACTACACAGCCCTACCTCACCCCTCCCACAGTAGGCCTACAACAACACTACACAGCCCTACCTCACCCCTCCCACAGTAGGCCTACAACAACACTACACAGCCCTCCCCCCTCCCTCCCTCCCACAGTAGGCCTACAACAACACTACACAGCCCTACCTCCCCTACCTCCCACAGTAGGCCTACAACAACACTACACAGCCCTACCCCCTCCCACAGTAGGCCTACAACAACACTACACAGCCCTACCTCACCCCTCCCACAGTAGGCCTACAACAACACTACACAGCCCTACCTCACCCCTCCCACAGTAGGCCTACAACAACACTACACAGCCCTACCCCCTCCCACAGTAGGCCTACAACAACACTACACAGCCCTACCTCCCCTACCTCCCACAGTAGGCCTACAACAACACTACACAGCCCTACCCCCCTCCCTCCCACAGTAGGCCTACAACAACACTACACCGCCATACCCCCCCTCCCACAGTAGGCCTACAACAACACTACACAGCCATACCCCCTCCCCCTCCCTCCCACAGTAGACCTACAACACTACACAGCCCTACCCCCCCTCCCTCCCACAGTAGGCCTACAACAACACTACACAGCCCTACCTCCCCTACCTCCCACAGTAGGCCTACAACAACACTACACAGCCCTACCCCCCTCCCTCCCACAGTAGGCCTACAACAACACTACACCGCCATACCCCCCTCCCTCCCACAGTAGGCCTACAACAACACTACACAGCCCTACCCCCATCCCTCCCACAGTAGGCCTACAACAACACTACACAGCCATACCCCCTCCCCCTCCCTCCCACAGTAGACCTACAACACTACACAGCCCTACCCCCCCCTCCCTCCCACAGTAGGCCTACAACAACACTACACAGCCCTACCTCCCCTACCTCCCACAGTAGGCCTACAACAACACTACACAGCCCTACCCCCCCTCCCTCCCACAGTAGGCCTACAACAACACTACACCGCCATACCCCCCTCCCTCCCACAGTAGGCCTACAACAACACTACACAGCCATACCCCCTCCCCCTCCCTCCCACAGTAGACCTACAACAACACTACACAGCCCTACCCCCCCTCCCTCCCACAGTAGGCCTACAACAACACTACACAGCCATACCCCCTCCCCCTCCCTCCCACAGTAGACCTACAACACTACACAGCCCTACCCCCCCTCCCTCCCACAGTAGGCCTACAACAACACTACACAGCCCTACCTCCCCTACCTCCCACAGTAGGCCTACAACAACACTACACAGCCCTACCCCCCCTCCCTCCCACAGTAGGCCTACAACAACACTACACCGCCATACCCCCCTCCCTCCCACAGTAGGCCTACAACAACACTACACAGCCATACCCCCTCCCCCTCCCTCCCACAGTAGACCTACAACAACACTACACAGCCCTACCCCCCTCCCACAGTAGACCTACAACAACACTACACAGCCCTACCCCCCCCCCTCCCACAGTAGGCCAACAACACTACACAGCCCTACCCCCCTCCCACAGTAGGCCTACAACAACACTACACAGCCCTACCCCCCCTACCCCCCCTCCCACAGTAGACCTACAACAACACTACACAGCCCTACCCCCCCTCCCACAGTAGGCCTACAACAACACTACACAGCCCTACCCCCCCCTCCCACAGTAGGCCTACAACAACACTACACAGCCCTACCCCCCCCTACCCCCCTCCACAGTAGACCTACAACAACACTACACAGCCCTACCCCCCCCTCCCACAGTAGGCCTTCAACAACACTACACAGCCCTACCCCCTCCCACAGTAGGCCTACAACACTACACAGCCCTACCCCTCCCACAGTAGGCCTACAACAACACTACACAGCACTACCCCCTCCCACAGTAGGCCTACAACACTACACAGCCCTACCCCACACAGTAGGCCTACAACAACACTACAAAGCCCTACCCCCCCCCCCCCTCCCCTAGTAGACCTACAACCACACTACACAACCCTACCCCCCCCCCCCCTCCCTCCCACAGTAGGCCTACAACGCTGAGGCAAGACTCAGCCATTATACATTCAAAAGGCCAGCACTGACTACACTGGAGCAAACTGATCAAACTTTGGTTCCCACACGATTGCCACATGCTGTACATTTCTGTGATTTCCCATGATTGCTCGGATTCAGTTCCGTTTATTACAGTCGTGTATGTGTGTGCGTGTGCGTGTGTGTGTGTGTGTGCGTGCGCATCCAAGGATGCCGACGACCAAGGCAAGCATGGACGACTCGAGCGTGTACACTAGTTAGCACACATGTGCTCTACACATATTTCCACAAACTGGATAAACGTCCGCCGCCGACGGAAAACCCTGCACACATAAATCACGTCCATAAACAAACCCAAGTATCAAGGAGAGAACGTATTATAGCCCCGCCCCTCACACTCACACTCACACACACACACACACACACACACACACACTGACATGCAGAGCAGCAAATCAAGTCAGGCTGCATTCTTAGCCTTTCGGTCGCTACTGTAATGCCAGCCTTGCACCCATGCAGAAAGGTAAACAGGCAGAAAGGAAGACATGCCGGGAAACAGAAAAAGACAGACAGGCAGACAAACAGAAAGGCAGACAGGCAGATAGATAGACAGACAGACAGACAGACAGACAGACAGGCAGACGGGCAGATAAATAGACAGGCAGCAAGGCCGCCTCTGCAGGGCCTACACCTACCAATCAGAACAATGCCACCCACTGTTTCCCGAAGCCAAACTCGCGTGGAAACCAGAGGTCCCACCGACATAAGTCTCGTGGTATGACCACCCTCACACACACACACACACACACACACACACACACACAAAAACACAAAAACACAAAAACACCCCCACCCTAGAACAGCAGGAAACTGCTCCACACCCACACCCCCCCACACACACACACACACACACACACACACACAGGTCTTTTTATACATTTAGTACATTAAAGATGTTGGAATGACTAGAATAACGCCGCCGGCGGTCTCGCGGCCGCGGTAACAACACGACCAAACAAAAGATGGGACTGTCCGACGGAGCGGAGACGACCGCAGCTCAGAGATTAGCGGGGGAAGAACAGATGAACCCAAACCGGAGGCTATATAAGAGCTGTGTGATCGCTTCCAGACAGAATGGCATCTCAAACTTTGCGACGGACAGAAACTGAAAAGATCATGCATGGGGGGGGTTGTGGGGGGGGGGGTGGGTTAGCGGGTCCACAACATCATCCAGCTGAAGGGTTCTGGGTTTCAATCCCCTCCAAGTCCGCAGTGAAACCTGTAAGCATCCTCAAGGAAGACAGGCACACCTGACAGGCGAATGACTAAATAGTGAGATGTGTGTGTGTGTGTGTGTGCGTGCGTGTGTGTGCGTGCGTGCGTATATAGGGTGGGGTAGAGGGGATGTCTCATCGCGAAGCCAAAAAAGAGGAAGTGTCCCAAGAGAGACTTATTTCCTTGAAAACCGCCAGAGGACACGCCGGCCGAGACGACCCCATTCACTTTCTTGCGCTCGACTCAATACTCCAAACATCACTTTTAACAACTTTCCTCAACGACTTTCTCAACTCTTACCCAAATCCCCCCCAGGGATGAACCCCCCCCCCGCCGCCAGTTTCCACAAATATCCCCTGATGCTATTATTTTAATGCTATTGATAGAATGGCAAAGGCCAGAAGAAGTGGGGGGGGGGGAATGCTTTTGATAGTGAGTGTGTGTGCGTGTGCTGCCGCCGCCGCCGCCGCTGCATGAATACAGTGGCTCAGTGTTTGGCGGCGAGGACCCAGCACACCGGGCGGCGTTGTTCCCCACGCACGCTTGACGAGATTAGACACGGCAGTTATACATGGGAGTCATCCACTCGATTCATCATTAAAGAAATGTACAAACGGACGAGGAGCAGACGAGGAGGCCGACGAGTGTGTGTGTGTGTGTGAGTGAGTGCAACCAAGACACACAAAAACAACCGTCATATTCCCATATGAGATTCCCTAAACCCCCCCCCCCCCCCCCCCCAACACACACACACACACACACACACACAATCTCTCTCTCTCTCTCTCTCGCTCTCTCTCTCTCTCACACGTCACACACTGCGTTGAACGTGAAGCAACCTGTTACGAATGCGAGAGATGATGACACAATAAAACTTTTTGGTGAAACCCAGGGCTGGGAGGAAGTAAAGCAGGTAACCATGTCACACTCACTTTGAATGTGTGTGTGTGAGAGAGAGAGAGAGAGAGAGAGAGAGAGAGAGAGAGAGAGAGAGAGAGAGAGAGAGAGAGAGAGAGAGAGAGAGAGAGAGAGAGAGAGAGAAAAGACCAGTCCTATGACCTAGTCCCAGGAAATTGTTTTATTTTGTTTTTTTATTATATTGCATCTTATTTGTAAATGTACGTTTTCCATGCCAATAAAAACACAGAGAGAGAGAGAGAGAGAGAGAGAGAGAGAGAGAGAGAGAGAGAGAGAGAGACAGAGAGACAGAGAGAGACAGAGAGACAGAGAGACAGAGAGACAGGGACAGAGAGAGAGAGAGACAGAGAGACAGAGAGACAGAGAGGTGATGTGATGTGATGGCAGTGGACACTGGGTACTAATGAGTTGGACTTATCAATGGCCTGCCTGTGTTGTGTCCTTCTCTAATGGCTGACTGGGGGGGGGGGGGGGGGAGAGAGAGAGACAGCGACAGCGGCTGGGGCTGATGTCTCATGTATACACACCGTAGGGGCCCTCCGCCTGTGTGTGGGGCCCCTCAACCGTCTCACCTCAGGTGGGGGGGGCAGGTGACCTGTCCGCCACCGGGTCTCGGTCAGGACCACCACCACACCGGAAGTGGTTCAATGGCGTGAATGACATCACATGAGGCAGTGGAGGGAGCGGTCGCCGCTTCAGGTCAAAATGACCCGTCTGGGGGGATATAACGTATAGGATACACAATAATAGGAGACATGATGACGTCATTAACATTAAAACCCCATGCTTCACATGGATGAGGTAGGAGGTGGGGCCATTGGGCATCAATAAAGACAACAACAACAACAACAAAATGATGAGGATGGGGAGGAGAGAGAGAAACCCAAGAGAGTCACCTGTTGCACGCAAAAGCACGTCCAGCCAAACATGGACAGAGTCAACGTCACGTCCAGAAAGACTGGACGTGTGTGTCCCTCCGACGTTAAGATGGAGACCGTCGTGGGGGGTGACCACGCAGAGACACGCGAGGGACAACTCCCACTGACGTTAAGACATTAAGGAAAAACACACTGGGTCCGTATAGACCCCACACCGGGTCCGTATAGACCCGACACTGGGTCCGTATAGTCACGACACTGGGTCCACATAGACACGACACTGGGTCCATAGTCACGACACTGGGTCCGTATAGTCACGACACTGGGTCCACATAGACACGACACTGGGTCCGTATAGTCACGACACTGGGTCCACATAGACACGACACTGGGTCCACATAGACACGACACTGGGTCCACATAGACACGACACTGGGTCCGTATAGTCACGACACTGGGTCCACAGACCCCACACCGGGTCCACATAGACCCCACACCGGGTACCTGTACCTGTCCGGAGCAGCAGCAGCAGGGTGGGTCTGGTGTCTCCGTGTCTCCGTCCACGGCAGCTCCTCCGCGGGGTCCACGCGCTGGGAGGAGGGGGGGGGAAGGATGGACGCAACAGACGGACCCTCAACACTAAAACTGTTGTCTGTTGCGCTGTTTTCTTGCCGCTTCCACTTCCGGCTGCCGCCTCTCTGTCGGTAAGTGTTTCAGCGAGCGGTTTACTTTCTCTACCAGGTCGGACTTGGACGTCTCTCCTCCTCCTCCTCCTCCTCTCGCAGTGCCACCAGTTGAGGGCTTCGTGGCGGAAACAGCCGAAGTTGGCCGAGCGGAGAGCCGAAGCCGCGCTCGCAGGGAGAGGTTCTTGTCGTGTTTCCGAGTTGCCTTTGAGAGGCGCACTTTCCCTACAAATCAGGGGGGAAGAAAATACATGCTCGTTGATGGCCTGTGTGTCCAGGTCATATGTCCAACAACATCCACTAGTCACTATGCAGGCTTTTCCCTTTTATTTTACTTTATTTGAAATTATATATTTTTTTAATTATAATTTTTGCAAAAGAGACATTTGCAGAAAGAGCAGCAGTACGTGATGCAACATGGGCAGGAGCTGAAGGTAAAAGACTCAGATGCAGATGTAAAGTAAAAGATTTTATTTAAATTAGCATAAAATGCACAAAATAACTAGGACCCATGTGTAACAGGCTAGTCAACTTCAAATCTTTCTCAAATGGCAAGGATACTACTTCATGCGAATACTTTATAAAGTTGAATATAAGCACTTTATAAAAAATAGATCTCTACATTGTAACATAATGAATGACCTTACAATATCCATTTGGCCCCACAAAAAAAACAAACACCTATGTAGTCTGTACATTTCCCCAACAAGCCAACAATAAAAAAAAGTAACATTAGAGAATAGCTCCTCCACTGAATCCATGTTGTATGACAGCGTAGCGGTGTGAGTGCACATAGAAAGCCTTGAATGCGATCATTAGGCCGACATGAAAATAAAGGACCAGAAAAACAGCAACAATACATTCCCTATAAAAAAAAATCCAATTGGTTATTTACTAGCCAATAAGACGTTCATCGTCCATCCCATAACTGAAACATCGGGGGGGGGTTCAGTCATTATACTGTGAGCCCTACCGAACTTAGCAGTTACCTCCAAAGCAACAGTAAAGGTGGTTTTCCAT
>JAOPHQ010001052.1:0-20360 GCA_030340625.1 Merluccius polli | reverse complement strand
TCTTCTACTATTTCAGCTTCTTCTACTACTTTCAGATTCTTCTACTATTTCAGCTTCTTCTACTACTTTCAGATTCTTCTACTATTTCAGCTTCTACTACTACTTTCAGATTCTTCTACCATTTCAGCTTCTTCTACTACTTTCAGATTCTTCTATTTCAGCTTCTACTACTACTTTCAGATTCTTCTACTATTTCAGCTTCTACTACTACTTTCAGATTCTTCTACTATTTCAGCTTCTACTACTACTTTCAGATTCTTCTACTATTTCAGCTTCTACTACTACTTTCAGATTCTTCTACTATTTCAGCTTCTACTACTACTTTCAGATTCTTCAGATCAATTCATTTTATATTTCTGCTTTGCGCTTATCATTCAGCTTCCAGCATTCACACGCGTTTTCTGCAGGAAATGCATTTTCTAGTTTATATTAGAAGTCTCTCTCTCGGTCTCTGTCTCTTTGTCTGTCTCTCTCTCTCTCTCACCCCCCCCCCCCCCCCCCCCCTATTCGCGGGCCGCTAATTGCCTGCTAACTGTTAGCTAACGTAACATTAGCCATGAGCTAACCATGATGGTGAAGTTTGAGCACATTGAGTTAGCTGTTTTTACGTCGCTTTAACGTGTGTGGCAGTGACAGTGTTTTACTTTGATAAAACAACGGAAGCTCATTCTTTGTAAAAAACAAAACAAAAAAACGGAGGATGAAGTCATCATCCTCATCATGCTGTCCTCCTCACGCATCTTATTTCTACTATGCACCGACAGAAACAAAGCTGCTTCATCATAACGTGTTTTAACAACAGAACAACTCACTGTACAGAAATACTTTAGTTTAATTTATATTAGAAGTCTCTGTCTCTGTCTCTTTGTCTGTCTCTCTCTCTCTCACCCCCCCCCCCCCCCCCCCCCCCCCTCTATTCGCGGGCCGCTAATTGCCCGCTAACTGTTAGCTAACGTAACATTAGCCATGAGCTAACCATGATGGTGAAGTTTGAGCACATTGAGTTAGCTGTCTTTACGTCGCTTTAACGTGCGAAAACAAATGCAAATGTAAAATGAACCGCGCACTTATTATACAGGGAGCAACAATAACTTAAAACTTACCATGTCCATCAGAGCTCCAGCAGTTAATCCCGCAGTAGTGCGTGTGCGTGTTGCACGCATGGTCGAGAGTCTGACGCGTCCCGAGGGAGCAGGTGTGGAGACGGAAAAAGGAGCGCTGGTTTTACGACATAGCGCACACCTGACTAACTCCGCAAATAGTAATGAAGAGCACAAAAGAGACACCGATGCGCCAAAATATTTACAAATCAATACATAAAATGGTATCCAATTGTTTTTCTTACCTGAAACAACTACATAGACACGTGATCAGAGCAGGTGGAGGAGGGGAGACCGTTTTTTATTTTTTGAGATAGTTCTTATTAGGACCACTGTGTGTTTCACACACCATGTGGAGGGGAGACCGTTTTTTATTTTTTTAGATAGTTCTTATTAGGACCACTGTGTGTTTCACACACATCATGTGGGGGGATTGGAAGACAGCCTACAGTCTATGGATAGATGATCGGACAGAGGGGTCTTATGAGGACCACAGTTTGGACAACGTTATACTGGCATTGTGGGTGATAGAAACCCACAAGTCTCCTTCAGTAAAGACATTAGCATATACACTCACCGGCCACTTTATTAGGTACACCTTGCTAGTACCGGGTTGGACCCCCTTTTGCCTTCAGAACTGCCTTAATCCTTCGTGGCACAGATTCAACAAGGTACTGGAAACATTCCTCAGAGAGTTTGGTCCATATTGACATGATAGCATCACGCAGTTGCTGCAGATTTGTCGGCTGCACATCCATGATGCGAATCTCCCGTTCCACCACATCCCAAAGGTGCTCTATTGGATTGAGATCTGGTGACTGTGGAGGCCATTTGAGTACAGTGAACTCATTGTCATGTTCAAGAAACCAGTCTGAGATGATTCGCGCTTTATGACATGGCGCGTTATCCTGCTGGAAGTAGCCATCAGAAGATGGGTACACTGTGGTCATAAAGGGATGGACATGGTCAGCAACAATACTCAGGTAATCTGTGGCTTTGACACGATGCTCAATTGGTACTAATAAGCCCAAAGTGTGCCAGGAAAATATCCCCCACACCATTACACCACCACCACCAGCCTGAACCGTTGATACAAGGCAGGATGGATCCATGCTTTCATGTTGTTGACGCCAAATTCTGACCCTACCATCCGAATGTCGCAGCAGAAATCGAGACTCATCAGACCAGGCAACGTTTTTCCAATCTTCGATTGTCCAATTTTGGTGAGCCTGTGCGAATTGTAGCCTCAGTTTCCTGTTCTTAGCTGACAGGAGTTGCACCCGGTGTGGTCTTCTGCTGCTGTAGCCCATCCGCCTCAAGGTTCGACGTGTTGTGCGTTCAGAGATGCTCTTCTGCATACCTCTGTTGTAACGAGTGGTTATTTGAGTTACAGTTGCCTTTCTATCAGCTCGAACCAGTCTGGCCATTCTCCTCTGACCTCTAGCATCAACAAGGCATTTGCGCCCACAGAACTGCCGCTCACTGGATATTTTCTCTTTTTCGGACCATTCTCTGTAAACCCTAGAGATGGTTGTGCGTGAAAATCCCAGTAGATCAGCAGTCTCTGAAATACTCAGACCAGCCCGTCTGGCACCAACAACCATGCCACGTTCAAAGTCACTTAAATCACCTTTCTTCCCCATTCTGATGCTCGGTTTGAACTGCAGCAGATCGTCCTGACCATGTCTACATGCCTAAATGCATTGAGTTGCTGCCATGTGATTGGCTGATTAGAAATTTGCGTTAACGAGCAGTTGGACAGGTGTACCTAATAAAGTGGCCGGTGAGTGTATACTTTGAGTGGGGCATAGTTCTGAGCCATATGGTATTTTAAAGTATACCAATAAATCCATTCTTCTACAGGAACTATCCATTTTAATTTCTCGATTGTCCTCTGTTTAATGAAGGAAGGATTAAGGCTACCCATCAGGCGTTCGGGTTATGATATTCCTATGATATACATACTTTGTAAATACATTCTGCACCTCTACATTGTTACTGGCATCATTCATTAAATTATCAATAATTAACAAATTGTTTTTATTTACAGGCAACAAAGAAACATCACACAAAGATAGTGGTAAACCTTCAACAAAATTGACATTTCTTGATTTTAACAGATCATCATACAAAGGGGGCCAACACAAATAAATATACAATGTTTTCAATTTTTTTGAGAAATTAGTTTCTCTACATTTTCTATTAACATTTTTACAAAATACGTCTTCCCACTGTTTGAGGGACCAGATACAATCAGCCTAAAAGGATGTTGAAACCTGTACATCCTGATACAAAGTCCGCAATGTCTCCAATAAAGTCACCAGTTAACTCACCAAGAAAGGGTCCTGTCTCAGGAATCCAATCTCCGCCCTTTTCCTCAGTGTTTGGTATAGTTAGATAGGATGCTGCTGGTGTTGGCAGTTGGCTCATCTTTTGTGTTGGCTGTTTGCTCATCTTTTGTGTTGGCTGTTTACTCACATTTTGTTCCTGTGGTGGAATTTTGGAGTTTGCATTCTTATGTGACTTTACCTTCTGTAACGCATCATGTTTTGCATCAGAATTTAATTTCCGTTTTTTTGGTTTTGGATCTGAGAACCTGTAATATTTACCATTTAAGATGATCTACATTGATGTCCATTCCAGTGCTGCCAACATTGACTGCATCTTCTAGAACACAATTTCTTTCAAATACTTCATCACTAAAACGCCCATCTTGTATCAGTGCTTCTCTCACTGTTTGACCTTTGTATCCATACACTATCACATAAACCGCTACATTTTTCAGCCCCGGATTTTTCATCACCACGTTTTATTTTTTTGCCTCCAGTAGTACTCATAGTAAATGTGACTATCTCCCCAGGATTTATCCGTTTTTCTTTGTCGCTGCTTTTGGTGGTTGTCTGGTTATCTTTTGCCTTGATGTTCTTAATTATCAGGTGTTCAATATCTAGAACAGTAATTTGGTGGCATGGAAAATGTGAACTAATAGCTTTTTTAGGCGTTAAAATAACAAGTTCTTTGTCTTGGTTTTTTGAAGTCATCTCTTGAAATTCATCACTTTTCTGAAGTGCTTCGTAGATAGTCCCTGCTTGCGTGCAGGTCCAGGTGTACGGATCAATAAGCTTGTTATACTGCCAGGTAAAGGTGTGTTCATGCAGCTCTTCTGCCTATGGAAGAAACATAATGATAAATGTCTAAATGTTGGTACATACAACTAACATGCATGCATGCATGCATGCAGGGAGTTAACACAAGAGATCTGTGAAATGTAATCTCATAAATCAAGATATTCTTTTTCAAAACAGTGCCAAGGAGTATTGGTTACGTAAAATAAAATACTTTAGTAGGTCTATGAAAAGTACTTTAGTAGGTCTATGAAAAGAAATGTGTACAATGATAGCATTTTTAAATGATTAGAATAGCCTACACCAAATGTAATGCGGTACCTTTTCCTCCTGGTTCATACAGGGTTTGGTATCCTGTTCCTGTTTCACATCCATTATCTCCAGTAAGTAGTACGCTGATATGACAGAGGGAGAGAGATTCATGTGGATTCGGCCCATTCGTTTACAAAACCATTATTTAATTGCTTTTAATTACGGTGAATAAGGCAAAACATGGACAGGATGATACACATGTAAAATGAGAAATGTAGCGTCCTTACCTATGAAATGCGTGCTTGTTCTTGAATTGTTGTCAAAATCGTTTGCTGACACCTTTTTTCTCTCCCGTTTTTTTAATTTTTTTAAATTACCATGCACAAGTAAGTTTTGGGGTCCGCCCTTTATTACGACAGCCCGTTATTACGACAACCCTCCATTACGACATCCCGTCATTACGACATGCCTCTATTTAGACATGCCCCTAATCCGATCTTTTTTGGTACCGCTATTACGACAATTTGGTACCGCTATTACGACAATTAGGCCTACTACAATTTGGTACCGCTATTACGACAATTAGGCCTACTTTTCATAGAAAGTGCAATAGAATAATAATAATAGTTATTAATATGACAATTAGGCCTACTTTTCATAGAAAGTGCAATAGAATAATATTAATAGTTATTAATATAGAATAAATGTAGGCTACCTCCGCCCGCATCCGATCTTTTTTGGTACCGCTATTACGACAATTAGGCCTACTTTTCATAGAAAGTGCAATAGAATAATAATAATAGTTATTAATATAGAATAAATGTAGGCCTACCTCTATCATCCCGCCCGCACCCGCAATGAGCTTCCATTTGCATCGCGAGTGCAGACCTCTACTCCAAACAATGTTTTTCACAATAATTGATATCGGCACACATTTCAGTCAAAAACTAGGTGATTTTGAACCGGCCATGTGAATAAATGTTAGGCCTACACATTATGTAAAAGACAGGGAGCTCTCCTCATTTTTATTCAGCTCTCAGGGGGAAAAGGTTGAAACTCCATGCATCAAACAAATTCTGTGCGTGCAGGCCAGCAGTCTACTTAAAAATATATAAGAAGAAGCACGAATAAAGCTCTAGGACCTGAAATTTGGACTTGTTCGTTAGAAATCAATTTAATTAGAATTATGGACTGCCTTTGAATGAAGTTTAATCGGACTTTAAGTTGATTGAACAAAGTTTCAAGGTGTAGGCCTACCTTTTTTGCGCTGTGGAAGCCTAATTTAAGAACGGCGAAATAATATTTTTTGAAAAGGATACTCTGATTTTGTTATGAAGATTGTTGCTTTTGGATTTGATATGGATAGGCTAGTCCTATATATTACCAACTAGGGGCAGCCTCGAAGTTGGATGATTGGCTCTTTTTAGAAATTGTTTTCCCATGTATTTGTCACACCCATGCATAAGCTGCTGTGGGGTTTGTGTCCCGGGGAAGAAGGCTGCCGACAACAGGAAACGCTTATAACTCACTTTATTTGTTTAGCTTTAAGTTATTTAACTATGAACCAGAAGGAGAGGTATTATATGTATATCACGCTGCGTGGAGGACCCCAAGCGTTGCATCCTCAGTCGCTTTGCTTCCTTCCTTTGCGCTGCCTGGGGTGATCTGACTTGAGCCGGCGGAAGTTCCGCCGGTAGTCACTGGGCAGGAGGCGTGGCCTCCATGACGCACAATGGCCAGCGTTAAGCGCCGCCTCCAGTATATCGTTTGGCGCCATCATGTGTTGAGGTGCAGTTACTACAACTTGTATATTTATTTCTACTCCTGGCTATGTGCAGATATTTTACAGCCTGATGATACATGTTATTAATTCGCAACAGTCCCTCCTTGGTCATCACTGATGACCATACTATAAATTAATAATGCTATGTATCATGTAAGGTCTAAAAATGGTGAGTATAAATTCAAGCGAAAAGAAAAACATCAACATCACCAATCGACTTAGTTCGGGAAAACCCCTTCTGAATAGGTGGAAAACCTGTCGCATCTCTAAATTGGATGGCATTCACCTTGGTGTGTCTCAAAGAATACATGGGCCGTAGCCAACAGTAGACAAATTATCATCACATCATACAATCCATATGTCATACCATTATCACAGTATCCTGAGGACAGAAAGGCATAGTAGTTAATGCATTGTAATTTCCCCATATGAAATCCCTTCAAATACTTGTATGCATGTATAACCAAAATCGAATACCTCCAGGTATAAGAACAGACATTACCGTGTTAGCAGCTCTGGCTAACACAGGAGACATTAGCGTGTTAGTTAGCAGTAACCCTATATAGATCTAAAAAACGCCCTGTAGACTAGCATGCAATTGCTCAGATGGTTTCCATGCACGCAGGTTACTCAAAGATCATCAGTGTTATCCCCCGTATCTGTAGCCAACCTCAAGTCGGACAGTTCATGAATTCAATGCCCATCTTGTGATCCATAGGCAAGGCCCACACGCCAAGGTTACCAACACGTACCCATGTGTGCCTTCCCCACGGATCCACTCATCACCAGTAGTCAGAACATTTTAGCAGCGTCAAAAGATTCATCTGTTTCATTATTAAAGCAATCATGGGACTACAGCATAACACATTCCGAACTTATAATGCATTGTATTGACAACCGTGAAGCATACTGTGTATTTAATAATTCAACATTCAAGTAAAACAGGTGCCATGTCCTCCTAGACACAGGTGCCGAACTCCAGGATATCAGGTACCACAGCCTGATCAAATCGGGGCGCTCCACTGTCCCCTGCACACTCTCGGGTACACCTGGTCACCTTTCTCCACCCTGGTTGGTGGTCCATCCTTTGGCTCTGCACTCTGTTTCTCGGAATTGTCAGTTTCTTGAATGTCCCGTTCACTCTTTCCACCATTCCCAGTGAATGTAACATAACTGCTTGTTTGATGGGTGACTGCTGCACCACCCGGTGTTGGCGCTGTAGTTTTGACACGGCGGTGGAAAAAGCTAACAAGTTAAGGTGTTAAACACATCTTAACAGCATTAGGCGTTGGCGAAGTAATTCCCAATTTTCTATGTCAATAAACTATTTAGCTTATGCATTAGATCCTTTCCCAACAGATTGCTGAAGTATTTCCCAATGATTACTTTAACCTGGTCCTTGCAAATGTTTAAAGAACATATGTCTGACTTATGCAAATTCAACGCTTAAACAAATAAAACGAGAAAAAAAAAAACAAAAAAAAAAAAATCTGAATGCACAAATATTCCCCCCTTGTAAATAAAATGCAAAAATATTTCCCTCCTTGAAAATAAAATACTCTTGAAAATAAAATGCAACAATAGTCCCTCCTTGAAATAAAATACACTACTTAAAATAAAATGCACTACTTATTCCCCCCTCGTGACTTTGAAAAAGTCACGCAAAATTAACACAAAGTTAAGCATGTTGCATTCATTCTTCCTGCTTATATTGACCATATTGATGATATCATAAAGTATATGCATATGACAGTGATTCTGGGTCCTAGTTTATCAAACCTTTTGGAACAACTATTTTAGTCTTCTAGCGTTACCTTTAAATCTTATGCCCACATTATTTTAATTTACTTTTAGACTAGGTAAACTTATTCAATTGTTCTAATAAGGCCAAATTCATGAGCTAGTCTCACCCCACCGGAAGATCTCTTCCCAGTTACCCTTTCAGCAGCTGAAGAGAGGTCTTTCCAGGTCGGGTTACCATCATCCAGTCGAAAACCACCTCTAGGAGATGAAAAAAGAGTATCATGACGGTAGGGAAGAACTCACCCCCCCATCAGGATGAAGCACTTCTCTGCAATCCAGTCACTGCCAATGCACAACAAATCATAATTATAGAGTGTTAACATCTTTCAACATCAATCGCTTGTGAATAATCAATCATTAAAAGAATCAAAAGAAAATTAAAAATATAGTGTATAAAAACACATCACATTCAGATAAGACTGTCAGCCATGTTGCCTCCTAATATGAAACTTATCAACCGCTGGTAACAGGAATGTTCCTGCTGTTCATTTTGTGTATGCGGTCCATTTCAATGTCCAAATATGAGTTTGAGTCCATTTAGGGCAGGAACCCCAGATCAACTGTCCTCTCTCTAATGGACCCCCCTCCATTGTCCTGGGGGAAGAGAGACCAGAACCAACCAGTATCTTTGCAAAGAAAACATCTAACACAATACAACAAACAATATGTAGACAGTGGTTTCTTATTATGTAATTATAGATCAGGCATGTCTTAACCCTATATGGTCTTATATCATTACTAATCTAAGTAGTTCAAACCATATGTGAAAGTTATATCAAAACAAACTTGCATACAAAGGTGAGTCAAACGATGGGTGTATATGGTGAATGAAGTTAAAATTGAATATATATATATATATATATATATCCACACACAATCATTGAATAGTTTTGCTTACTAAAAATGGATATGGCTCAAATAAACCAACCTCAATTCCCTCATTGTCATCGCCCAAATCACCTCTAATAATCAAATGGCACCTGTGTGTGTGTCCCAGGTGAAAACCCTCTGGTCCATCTAAGAATCATAGCCTCAGCAACGGTCAGCATCATTGAGCAAAAACAAAACATCGTACATAAAAACAAGACAATGGACACCACATTATGAAGGTAAACTGAGCAACCCAAAAATTGACTGTATTAATTGTTACACCCCTACACTGTGTATCAGGTTATGACTCTACCACACTCCCATATCGTCGCTTGAGGCGGGAGCAAAGTCCCTGGACTGTTAGTCCCCAGCGCTGGTTGACCTCTGGACTACTGTGGACGAGTGGTAGAGGAGATAACTTCTGATTTAAATGAAACTATCAGATAGGGCCGTATTATGCCCATCAACCATCTTATGCACAAATACTCATGAGGGGGTACCAGGGGTTCGGGGCTTCATGTGACGTGACTGAGCTGTTGGTCTGCTATTTGTCCTATAAAGCACAAAACACTCACACAAACAGTTAAAAGTATAAAACAAATACACAAAGAAAACAAAATCAACAGGAAACAAAAACAAATAACAGACATATATACATAGTTGACCTGATCTTCAACCGTCCTAATGTTCGCATTGCTTTCTTCGTTATGTTTCATTATGTCTATTATTATTATTATTATTATCATTAACATCATTATTATTATTACCACTACTATTATAAGGTAAACCCCTACATAACTCTATAATGCCTCCCTCCTTTGTTAGATCTCCTTATCTAAATTACCTCCTGCGGCTTTATCTCTGCTCTGTCCCTCTCTCTCTAGACCACATTTCTCTCTTTACCTTCTTTAACTTTCTTACACTTTCCCTTCTTCTATCCTTCTGTCTACTTCCCTCTGTCTTTCTAAATAAATCCTCCTGTTATAAGAATTACCACTTACTGTCCCCATCTCATTGTGTCCTGTCCAACTTCCCTTTCCTCCTTTGTTAACCTTATAATTTCTTATCATTAATAAAAACAAAAAGAGGTGTTCATGATCTTTCTTTGGAAGGGGCATGGAGGTCCCCTCCTTCTCTTAAGGTTAAAGGAAAGAATAAAACAAAGAGTTAATGTCAATTTTAACACCTTCCTATTACTGACAAGTTGATGCTTATGAATAATCAGTTTTTACACAACAACACTTTTTATCACAGTAATGACATCTGTTAACATAGTTATTTATAAATGTATATGTCTAGATAATAACATTAAACCAAATTATTGTATTGGGCTCCGTTCTGCCTTCTCCCCTTGCATTCTAGGAGCGCACAACTTCATTCACACTCCATTCACACTTGCAAACGCAGACTGGCAAACGCCATTCCTTTGTCCCCTTCTTCATGGTCAGTCGTCGGGGGAGGGGTAGGGGTGAAGTCTGGGTAGTCTGATGGGGGTAGGGGTGGTCGAGGGGTAGGGGGTCTTGGGGGCCATTTTGGGGACTCCCAAAATGGCTGACAGGGATTTGTAATCTATGCTCCCTGCTGTGTTACTAGGCCTACCAGTTAATATTGTGTATATGCCCAACTATGTGTGTGCCCATATGTGGAAGGGCTCCAAATCCACGGGCACTGTTAGGTATATGTCTATAGGTTAGATAGATGTGTTTACCGTCTCTCCCTAGACTTAGCATAGCCATTAGCCTCCACTTGGGCCAAATGGCTAAGAACACCGGAATGTTACCATCCCCCTGGAGAACAATGAGCCATAAACCACCCCCCGTGGTGGGCTATCTTCAGTTCTAAATACCTAGCATATCCGCTAGGCCCTCGTGTTAGCTTATGTGGCTAATGCTACCATGCTTTTGTTAAGAACAAAGACCCATATGAGATAACCCACGTGTTGGGCTATCGTCAGTTACATGTACCATATTCTGCAGACAAAGCTAAGATGCACCCTAGCAAAGTTAGCAAGCGTTAGCACATAAAGGATTATGTACACAAACGTGGGTTATTGTGTTTCATGCAAGTTAGCGTAGTTCTTTGAGAATACAGTGTTAGTAACAATGTTAGTAGCGATCTGTACCCTATCGCTCTCCGTTTTCCACTCTCCTATACTCTAGGGGTTATGCCCCAAATTTATATTCCCAGTTTTGTACTGAGTTTTAATTTTTTTTTTTTTTTTATTATTTTTAATTTTTTTTTTTTTTTTTTTTTTTATACTCTAAAGCTCCCGCGCCGAGTTTTTATATTCCCAAGTTTGTATTAAGTTTTAAATTTTATACTCTAAAAGCTCCCGCGCCCGAGTTTTTTAGCCTCCCAGGCTCCGTGCCGAGGTTTAATAATACATACAGTACTGGCCTCTTGGTTCTTCTATTTGTCGTACAATGGCGACTAATATAATTTAATCAATCCCAATTTGAGTA
Organism: Merluccius polli; assembly: GCA_030340625.1. Lineage (NCBI taxonomy): Eukaryota > Metazoa > Chordata > Actinopteri > Gadiformes > Merlucciidae > Merluccius > Merluccius polli. Next base: position 8,965 of record JAOPHQ010001052.1, on the reverse strand, counting down.
TTCAGCGCCTGTTCATTTTACGTCGGCTTAACTATAACGACTATGGACCGAAGAACCAAAGCTCTACCACAACGTACGCTAGCAGCTCTGTCACCTAATAATCCTATATCTATCTATGTGCAGTTTTAGCCTGAGCAATGGGCACTGCTTACCTCTTGTTACGGCGCCATGTGGCAGAGCTGATGAGTCGTACGGCTGCAGTGCGGCCAAAGTTCCAAGGTTCCAAATAAAGCCTCTCTTTCCCCGAATCACGTCGGGAAGTCACCAGAATGTGGGGTTTGTGTCCCGGGGAAGAAGGCTGCCGACAACAGGAAACGCTTATAACTCACTTTATTTGTTTAGCTTTAAGTTATTTAACTATGAACCAGAAGGAGAGGTATTATATGTATATCACGCTGCGTGGAGGACCCCAAGCGTTGCATCCTCAGTCGCTTTGCTTCCTTCCTTTGCGCTGCCTGGGGTGATCTGACTTGAGCCGGCGGAAGTTCCGCCGGTAGTCACTGGGCAGGAGGCGTGGCCTCCATGACGCACAATGGCCAGCGTTAAGCGCCGCCTCCAGTATATCGTTTGGCGCCATCATGTGTTGAGGTGCAGTTACTACAACTTGTATATTTATTTCTACTCCTGGCTATGTGCAGATATTTTACAGCCTGATGATACATGTTATTAATTCGCAACACTGCGTGTATGCTAAGTCCAGAACATATGGGTATAATCACATTAATTAATTAATTTAAAGTACAATGATAATGACAAATATTAATGGCCTCATGTCGGAATGGCAGGACGTTTGAAAAAAAGTAAAGTGCCGCTACTCAGACAATGGGGAGAAAAAATTGTCGCAGTAGTGGGACGCTTGGAAAATAATATTAATGCCGCCACTCCGACCACTAGACGTCAATGTCTAAGTAGCGGCATGTCGGAATAGCGGCATGTAACCGTTCTGGGGGATGCACCTCGGGTAGGGGTTTGACCGTGAGTGAGAGTGTTAGTTGTGTTTGTCAGGTGTGCCGTGTTTCTATGTGAGTGAGTGTGTACAAATAAAATCAACTCCCGGGGTCGTGCGGTGTATGGGGCACGGGAGTTGCGTAAACATGTAAACCTGGGCTCCTATCTCATTCATCCCGCACCGGTCGTCACAGTCCGATAATGACATGTCAGGATCAAAATGCCCCCATTCCCCCAATTCATGGTAAAGTTAGACAAACCACACGCAGCGGGGTGCGGGGGGTAGTAGATTATTGGATGTTTAATATATCAGCAAGATAATAGACTTGATTTAGCAATGATGAGTTTAAAAGTTAATTATGTACAGATGTGTTTATTCTGGGCATATTTTATTCACTATTGTGAAGATGGCCATTGGCCACCCCCACTCAAGATCCACCAAGGTGGGGGTCCCGGCCGGGTCGCGTGCAACGAGACAGATTGACGAGACATTTGAATATTTTATTAATCTGGCATGACGCAGAAAATACAAAGACAGCATGCATTTACCATTTCACTGATATTTAAATGTAAAAGGCAATATTCAAATGTGAAAGTGGTATTGTTAATGTGTCAACCATTCGAAAGCGTCCTAGACTCAACAGACAGACAGACAACATACGATTGGCTGGTTCTCGCGACGTCTCAGTCCAATACACACACGTGAGCGTCGGATACGTCCGGAAACGTCCGAACAAATGGTATCAAACAGCTCGCGCACCCAACACATTTTAGATCAATATGATAAAAATGATGATCCCACAACCCACCACACACACACACCCACACACACACACACCCACCCACGCACCCAACACATTTTGATTAAAATGATGATCCCACAACGCACCCCACCCACGCACACACACACACCCACACACACCCAACACATTTTATTAAAATGATGATCCCACGCATACGCCTTGTGTCGCAATTAACATTGCGACAGCCTGGCGGCGCCTGATCGTGGTTGGGGGGAGAGGAAGAATCACTTCCCCACACGTGCGCGCCATGCGGATTTGCATGGCGCTTTGATGTTCGCAGAAAAAAAATAAAAAATGACGCCCGCGCGCATAACACCCCGCCTACTATGGGGTGAAATTGAAGTCAAAACACTTGGAAAGATGCGCAGCAACGTGTGTGTGCACGCATGGTTACTTTGTTATGCATGCGTGTGTGCGTGCGTTGTTACGCGCAGATTGTATTTCACGCGTAACAAGAAGCTGCGTACGTATGAAGCAGCGTGCGCACGTCTGCCTGTCACTGTTTGACAAATGTTGTTACGCATTCACACAGACGTGCGGTCGCAGATTCTGATGCTGCGCGGCCGGAAGTTGATCTGCACGGCGCGCACACTACGCGTCACATGAACGTGTAGTGTAGTTGACCTTTTCATTTTAGTCAACCAGGGGAGGCAACATTGAGCCATACTTTGCCTGCCGGACCGGAAATTCAAAAGTAGAAGAAGAAGAAGGAGAAGGAGAAGAAGAAGGAGAAAGGTGACTGGGAAATATGGTCATTTGTGTTGTGTAAGTTTAAAAGTAGAGTCTGGAGTTATAGTCAGCTGGGAAGACGGTGTTTGTGGCGGATGCTAACCGGAGCAGCTGTAGTCATTTGTAATAAAATTGATAGCAATCATAGCAATGGTAACAGTACTTTGTTGTTGGGCAGACTTATGACATGAGTACCAATAAAAATACTGATTGAAGAGTAAGGATGAGTGTGATGATTCTATAATTATTATGGCAATGTTATTGTTATAATAATCAATAACCCCCCCATGGCATGGCACTGAGCTGTCCCTTGGTTTAGTTAAACCCGCCAAGAGAGGGTTAATGCTGTGGGAGGAGAAAGTCAGAACTACCTCAGGACATAATGAAAGAAGAGACCTCAGAACAGACTGGAGGACAGCAGTTTTTAATAATGTTAAAACCAAATGTAGCTGCAAGAACACTTAATAACACACATTCTGTAACACTCATTACAGAAAATGCAAATGTAAAAACCACAAATTTAGCATAACCTGAAACTCAACTCAACTGCAGATGCTAGAGTAAACTTTGGGACATCAGGCTGTCCCAAAGTTTGGAGATTGAACTATTCATGATACCATGTTGATTTTTCATTTTTCGTTTTTTTTTCATTATTTATTTAAACAGTGTCAACATGAATGCTGCTAGACGCCCCAGATAAACAAGACAAAGATATTCTAAGTTACAAAATAAAAACGGTGTCTGCTGGAAAAATGTCATTAAAAAAATGCCCCTTACAGCTTGTGTTAACTCTTATAAGATCTCTGTGCAGTAGGTATGTGCTTTACCTCAAATTGTCCTGTGAGGGTTGTGTTTTACCTGTTACAGAGTTCTGTGAGGTGTAGGTGCATGTTTATCTTTGTCTGGGTATGTGTGGACAGTCCTGATTTAAAGAGGAATCCTCTTGGTCAGAGAGAGATGATTGTCACCATCCTAGCAAAACTGCCATGTCATCTCCTGATGACGTCTGTAAATAAATATTGATAGTAATGATACTGATAGTAAAGGTAGTGGGGTTTGGGGGGTTGTGTTTATTTATTTTTTTAGGTATGGCAACCCTGTAAAGAGTCCATTTTGTTGTTTTTTTGTCGTTTTTTTGTGTATGTGGAGGGTGTGTGTGGAGTGTGTGTTGTTCATGTTATTTATAGTTCAATGAAATAAATGAATGAAAAATAAAATAAAACATATAAATATTAAATCCCTTGTTGTTCTTGAACCGTAGCACTTTATGCTGTTTTCTAATCCTGTTATAAATTGTACTTAAGTTGTTAATACTAAATGGAATAGACAACGTGTAACAATTAACAATAGTTTAATGTTATAACAATAACAAACAAGAAAAATAACACAAACAAAATAATTATTTATTCACAATTTTCTCTAAGAGAGAGAAGAGCCTGTCCATTCGTTCCTTGCTCTCCTTCTCCCTCCTCTCCTCTGCCTCTCTCTGAAGTTTCATATCTTCCCTCATTAAACTTAGGAGGTCATCCTCCCTCCTCCTCTTTCTTTTCGGCCCTGGCTGGCTCTCCTCCAACTCCTCCTCATCCCCACCCCCCTGCTGGTCACCCACTGCACTTGGCCCTGGTGTGTCCTCAGGGATGGAGGCAATTAGGACAGGGGGGGCAATAGAAAGCCTCTGTCCTAATGCCTCATCCATGAGGACAAACCAGGGCCAATTGGCAGCAGTGGGCTTCCCACTTGTCCCCTCCCGTGCCTGGATATTTTCAGTCCTAATGCAGTGGAAATCAATCACGTCAGCAATTTTCAGCAAAGTATTTAGTAACTTGCATGGGTAAAACAAATCCAAACCTACTTTATATTTCTTTTTCATGTTATCCCACTTTTTTTTGCCTGGTGGGGCTGGACCTTCCTCCCCAGGCCCATCTTTTCCTGAATTATTCTAAACATGGAGAGAAGCAAGAGAAAAGGTAAACACGAGATTACATTAACACAGGGATGCAAAGATTTACAAAAAGGGATATCAGCCTTACCTCCAACCCACCGTGGCGGAGTGCTTCGCCCCTGTGAAAAGTACGTCATTCTGACAACGGATTTTTACCAGTTTCTCCGTCTGCTCCTTGCGCCCTAAAACAAAATGAAATGTAAAACACGTTTTTTTTTTGCTGTCAACAGACAAAAGGGTTATATAGCAAAAAAATGATCATAATAATGATAATAATGAAGTATAACATAATAGTGATAATCCTAAACGTAGCTCTTTATTCAATCCAATCGTTTAACTGGAGTTTGCAGTCTGGAAATAAAGCAGGGATAATAAAAGTAATAAAATATAAGTAATCAGTAAAAGTATAAGTAGTAATAAGTAAAAGTAATTAAATATAAACCCAATACTTACATTTAAATGTAAAATCATCGCCGTAAAAGTAATTAAATATATACCCAATACTTACATTTAAATGTAAAATCCTCTCCGCTTGGTGTCGCCATTATGCTTTTCCCGCCTCTGAACAGCGACGCGCAAAGGATTTTGGGATATACGAGGCCGCGAAGGATAGTTGCGGTGCATCCTCCAAAAGAGGGAAAAGAAGTGCGCATTTGAAGGAGCCTGCGAATTGGGACAGCCTTCGCGCCGCGTTGTGACGTAAGCGGCCTTCGAATGCGTACTTCGAAGCATGCAACCCCTGAATTGGGACACAGCTAGTGTCACCATTGAACATGTGTAGAGTTGGAAGTTGGACTTTTGTCAGTGTCACCATTGAACATGTGTAGATTTGGAAGTTGGAAGTGTCACCATTGAACATATGTCGATTTGGAAGTTGAAAGTTGTCATTTTTGTCAGTGTCACCATTGAACATGTGTAGAGTTGGAATTTTGAAGTTGGATTTTTATCAGTGTCACCATTGAACATGTGTAGATTTAGTGTCACCATTGAACATGTGTAGATTTGGAAGTTGGAGCTTGGATTTTTGTCAGTGTCACCATTGAACATGTGTAGATTTGGAAGTTGGACTTTTGTCAGTGTCACCATTGAACATGTGTAGATTTGGAAGTTGGATTTTTGTCAGTGTCACCATTAAACATATGTAGATTTGGAAGTTGGAAGTTGTAATTTTTGTCAGTGTCACCATTGAAAATATGTCGATTTGGAAGTTGGAAGTTGTCATTTTTGTCAGTGTCACCATTGAACATGTGTAGATTTGGAAGTTGGACTTTTGTCAGTGTCACCATTGAACATGTGTAGATTTGGAATTTGGAAGTTGGATTTTTATCAGTGTCACCATTGAACATGTGTAGATTTGGAAGTTGGAACTTGGATTTTTGTCAGTGTCACCATTGAACATGTGTAGATTTGGAATTTGGAAGTTGGATTTTTGTCAGAGTCACCATTGAACATGTGTAGATTTGTGTGATGATGTGACTCGGCGTCACCGCATCACATGACTGCAATAGCGGTCATGTGTAATTAAATCCTATGATTTTTCAACAAAATCCTGCTGACTCCGTGGCATCTATTGCTAAAGACTGGCCTTCCACAGTATCGGTACCATCAAAAGTACCACAAATGGTGACAGCGGTGGGATCTGGCAATGCAGCCGTACCACTTCGCTGTGAAGTATCGGTCCGGAAAGACCAACGTGATCGCTGACTTCCTGTCCCACCTCGATGAGGAGGGTCAGGCTTAAGGGGAGGGGTGTGTGATGATGTGACTCGGCGTCACCGCATCACATGACTGCAATAGCGCCATTACATGTGCGTTCAAATGTTTGTAATCAAATATGTGCGTGAGCAAAGCTCTCGACGGTAAAACCAGCAATGAAATGTACACCCGCCATTAGTGTTGCTTTCGTCAACGAAAATTATGACTAAATATCGTCGTCAACGAACCTTTATCACGTGACGAAAACGAGACGAGACGCAACGAAAATGGTGGTCATGTGACGAAAACTATAATCAAATTTATAATGCAATATTGTTGACGAATAAAAACGGGACTAAATGTGGTTTTCAAAATAAAAACTCTTTTCGTCCCGTTCATTTCGTCCCGCTATTATTATTATTTTTGAAATATTTCTGTTTCCTGAGTCTCGGGGCTGCATCAGCGCACTGCGAAGACGCAAGCGACGTCACTTCCTCAATCCCCACTCGCGGCAAGTTAAAGGCCTTTACATACCGGGGCGTTTTTTTTCCTGTGATTAATTCGCACGTAAATATGAGTTTTCTTACTGTTGTTTTTGTCATGAGTACTTTCACACAGAACGCAAATATTACGCGGTGAAAAAGCCGCTTCACTTGTATTGAACAAATGTCGCAACTGTCGCAGATTCGCATCGCTGCTGCTATGAATAGTTTTGATGTGAAATAGGCGAGTATACATTTTCGTGTCGTTTATTCGTCACGCCCCGGTGTGTAAAGGCCTTAAAGCTCAAACAAAACCTGGCAGGTTAGCCATGTGTGTGTACTTCTTACATGTTTGGTGGGTAAAATAAATATGTTGTAAATTCAAATCAGAGCGTCTTCCATGTCTGTAATTGAATGTTTTCTTGAGTCTATAAGGTAACAATAATATAATAATAAGATAACCTTGTTTGACTTGTGAAATGGGTGACTTAAAGAAGATTTTGGTTTTGTCTATACTATACTATAGGTACTTGTACTATATTTACTGGTTTAAATAGAATTGCATTACTAAAAAGAGACAAATACAATGTTCATTAACTAAAATGTCATCAGTTTTCGTCGACTAAAACTAGACAAAAATAGTCATGGATAATTCTGACTAAAATAAGACTAAAATGCACAGACTTTTAGTCGACTGAAACTTGACTAGACTAAAATAGTACAAACGTGACTAAAACTAATAAAGACTAAAATGACAGTTTGACACAAAGACTAGACTAAGACTAAAATGAAAACAGGCCGCCAAAAACAACACTACCCGCCATGCACTAACACACTGTTGCTTAAACATACGTTGATAGAACGCCGCGTGAGTTTTTTAAACTCCTTTGTTTGGTGAGTGCACGCATCAGCAAGGTAGCAATGTTTTTTTAAAGCTTTCTAAACATCCAGCAAAACTCGCGGTAACAAAGGCAACAAGCACAGCAGCATTTGAAGGGTTAAAAACATTTTATTGTTTATTGTGTAGCCGTTACATGTTTTAAACAAGCATTCGAGTATTATAAACTTTTACCTGGCGCGTTTGTGTCTCTCGTGACAAAGGGCGAGCCGACTGTGACGGCATTAGTTAAATGACGGGAGCTCGGAATCTAGCGCGTGCCTGAGCTACGCGCGTGCGTTGCTGGCACAATGGTAGCGTTCAATTATGTTTGAATTTGCGCCTGTGAACGATTTATATGACTATTTTTTGCCTGTTTCATTCATAGTAATTACCTATGTCATGATTATGTCAGGAAGTGATATAAGTATATGTATTTACTCACAGTCTGCTTTTTATTTGTGTATACATGTTTTCCACCCTGCATTAGTTTGTAAGTTGGTATGTTCCAATTTAGGAGGGGTAGGAGGTGCTTTATAAGGGAAGGGCATGTCAGTCTTGGGAGGCTAGTATCAGGTGAGGATGCACAAGTGTTGTGTAAAGCCTAAGCAAATCTCAGTATTATGAGAAAACTGTCGGTAGTTGTTTTGCCTTTTTGGAATTTGTTCATTAGTATTTTTGTATTTTTGTTTTGTTTTGACCCTCTTAATTAAATCCTATGATTTTTCAACAAAATCCTGCTGACTCCGTGGCATCTATTGCTAAAGACTGGCCTTCCACGGTATCGGTACCATCAAAAGTACCACAAATTGGAAGTTGTAATTTTTGTCAGTGTCACCATTGAAAATATGTAGATTTGGAAGTTGTAATTTGTCAGTGTCACCATTGAACATATGTCGATTTGGAAGTTGGAAGTTGTCATTTTTGTCAGTGTCACCATTGAACATGTGTAGATTTGGAAGTTGGAAGTTGTAATTTGTCAGTGTCACCATGGAACATGTGTAGAGTTGGAAGTTGGACTTTAGTCAGTGTCACCATTGAACATGTGTAGAGTTGGAAGTTGGATTTTTGTCAATGTCACCATTGAACATATGTAGATTTGGAAGTTGTAATTTGTCAGTGTCACTTCCAAATCTACATATGTTGAATGATGAGACTAAGTCTTTAGTAAACAAATAAACTAAACTATAAACAAATTATAAATAAACTACAAGTATTTATAATGTCAAAATCAAAACATTGTGACAAACACACCAGCATCTACAGGGTTTTATGTATATTCTATATATAATATGTATTGAGATTAATGAGACCATAATTGTCCCTAATTAAAAATGTCACTTCATCAGTAAACAATCCAATCCAACTTTATTTGTTAAGCCCTTTAAAAACAACCACTGTCGACCAAAGTGCTTTACAGAAAATAAGTGAAAGCATCACAAATGCAAGACAATAAAACGGCTCAACAGGACAACATAATTAGAAGGTG
>JAOPHQ010001051.1:12500-17500 GCA_030340625.1 Merluccius polli | reverse complement strand
ACTACTAAAAACATTTTTTTCCTTCCTGCTGCTTTTCAATGTAAACGGATGTGATGGCGTTGACTGAGGCGGCATAGAGTAAACGATGGGGGGGGGGGGGGGGGGCTACCTCAGAAAACTACACGCTCAGTGCGGCCCCTGAACCCCTTGAAGATGTGTTTTTTTGTCCCTAACAGACTGTGTAAATAAAGACACAGGAAAGGACCCTCAGCTGTTTACGTTGCGGAGCTTCCCAGATGCTGATATTTAATAAGCTCGTTTTTTTTTCTTTTTTTTTCTGTTTTTTTTTCTCCCTTTTCCTTCTTCTTTTCCGCTGGCTTTATTGTCGTACGGCCCGATTGAAGGTAAACATCTCCCGGTGTGTGTGGCGCGTTCTTGATCTCCACAAAGCTAATATTAATCTATCGCGGGTGCTTCCCTCCCACGCTCACACCCAGAGTAGTCACGCTCCTCTCGTACGACTCTGTGGCGCCCGGTGAGAAGAGAGAAGGTGATTCACTTTGTTTTTGGTTTGTTTCATTAATTTTTTTAAATACTTCATCTAAATACTCTATTTATACACATTCATGCATGTCTGACTTGGGCCTGGTTTATTATTATTATTATTATTATTATTATTATTATTATTATTATTATTTTATTATTATTCTATATATTTTATTTATTTCTTTTTTCTTGGTTGTGACTTTATTCTGAACTTCCAACTGTCATTTGTCAAGCGAAATAAGTGTGTTTCACATTCTTTAATATTATGTCTGAACATCCCACATCCTGAATCTGCTCTTTCTGTCTCTCGCTTTTTCACTGTCTCTCTCTCTATCTCTTTATATCTGTCTGCGTCACTCTCTTTCTTTCTCTGTCTGTCTGTCTGTCTGTGTGTGTGTCTCTCTCTCTCTCTCTCTCTCTCTCTCTTTCTCTCTGTGTCTCTCAATCAATGTCTCTCTTCCAGAGTATGATTTCGTCTATTGTGAACAGTACTTACTATGCAAATGTGTCGGCGGCAAAGTGTCAGGAATTCGGTCGCTGGTACAAACATTTCAAGAAGACAAAGGACATGATGGGTAAGCAAAACGCAGGGGCGCGCACACACACGCACACACACGCACACACGCACACACACACACACACACACACACACACACACACACACACACACACACACACACACACAGCAGTTGACATTCCAATTCACCTTCCTCCCTAGAGAGAGTTTTGTTTGCATGATATCTGCGACTTTTGCGTTCATCCAAAGCACATTTCTATCTAATATTTCCAGATCTTTCTGTGCATGCTATCACAGGTGAACGCGCTGCCATCTTTGATTTAGCCACAACGCTTTAGCAAAACATTCTCAACGATAGCTCAGGCAAATTGAGAGCCCCTGACTCCAGTGTGTGTGGTGTGTGTGTGTGTGTGCGTGCGCGCGCGTGCATGCGTGTGTGTATGCGTGTGTGCATGTGTGTGCGTGCGTGCGCATGTGTGCATCTGCTGCTCACACACAATAACACACACATAGATTCAGATTGGCGGTGAGCAGAAAATAAGGCAGCGCTGTAAGCATCTCGTCCTGAAATCAATTAGATTTTCTCTAAACAGTGCTCGCTTTATATTATTTCCAAGGAACACTTTCTGACCCGCCGGGGAAACAAGGTTACGTTACAAGCCTTAATTTAGCGCTGCGGCTAAAGATGGCATTCCGATATAATTTAAGTCTTTTGATGAAGTGCAACGTCCTGCTGTGGCAGAGGCTGTATGGTAATGTGATGGTGAATTATTCGCCATCCGCAAATCAGTTGGACAATCTTCTTTCCCCCCCCCCACACGCTCTTTCTTTTTTTTCTCGCTCTTTTCTTCCCCGTCGCGGCTGCCGTTAAGCCACTTTCTCCTCATCGACGGCGGTTAGGACGAGGTTGCGGAGCGCGTTCACAGCCTCGCGCCGCGGCCGTCGGTTTCTCAGCTCGTTAAGTCTATTAATGTTTGTGATTTTCTTTTTTTTACTATACGGTTTATACCTCGCGTCGCCCGCCGCGTATCCGCTCCAGGTACGCGCTCCTGTATTAACCCCTGAGCTGCGTTGCCTACGTCCGCTATTTATACACATGTACCCACGCGAGGTTTTTTTTCCGGTCCCCTGAAAAAGCTGCGTGGCGTACAACTTCGCCGCGGCGGTTTTTCGATTGTTTCCGACTATTCTGGTCATTTCTCCGCAGCGTTTCTCTGAGCTGTAATTTCTTTTAATTGTTACATTTACTCAGACCCTTTTTATCGTGTGTGTGTGTGTGTGTGTGTGTGTGTGTGTGTGTGTGCGTGTGTGCGTGCGCGTCCGTGTGTGCAGGCATGCGCCAGCCCTCCCAGCTGGAGGGGTACCTGGGGACCTGTGTTCTCCGCGAAAGCCCACGTGCCAACGTACTAGGTATGACACACACACACTCCGCCTCTCTCTTCTCGACACACACACACACACACACACACACACACACACACACACACACACACACACAAACACACAATAGGGTTCATACACACCTTTTTTTAATTTTTTTTTTCTCACACTCACAAACGCACTCTCTTCCCTAATCGTGGGCACACACACACACACACACACACACACTCACGCCAGCGCCGTTTGTTTCACACACCACACGCCGAACCCATGGCCACAAAAGCTGTTATCGGAGCCTCAGGTGCCAGCCCGTTGCCCATGGCGACACACTCCCCCCTTCACGAAGGGCTAATAATGGGGCGCCCAGGGGCCCCGGGGCCCTTAAGGCAGCGGGGAGCACACCCCTGCTGCCCCCCCCAAACCCAGGCTGGGTGTTCAGCCCTGACCCTAATCCACCCCCCCCCCCCCCCCCCAACCCCCCGCCTCGCATCCTGACACCCTGGTTTTCTGGAGCTGAGGAGGGGGAGGCTGATCCAGGCAAGTGTGCCGAGATGCAAGATGCCAGGCCTCCAGCATTCAGGCCTGAGCGCTGAGCCGACGTATCTTCTCTCTCTCTCTCTCTCGTCTATCTCTCTCTCTCTCTCTTCTCTCTCAGTCTCTGTGTCTCTGTCTGTCTCTCTCTCTCTCTCTCTCTCTCTCTCTCTTGGGTCTAAGTGCTGGAGGCCTTGCGTTCTGAAACACTCCAGTGTTGCGGTGGAGGTCTCTCTCATCAGCTGAGTACCGCAGCCTTAGCTTATAGCGAAAGCTGAGGGATTTTTTTTGCTCTTCTCTCTTCTCTCTCTCTTCTCTCTCTCTCTCTCTCTCTCTCTCTTTTCTCTTTGCACCTTCAGCCCACATCTCCCCCGTTTGCCTCCATTGTGCCTTTATTTTTTAATCCACCGCTCTTTTGTGGCGGGAATCCACCCGTGAGGAGAACTACGGCGTTTTCTCCTCTTCCCCTCCCTGGCCTCCTCCTCCTCCTCCTCCTCCTCCTCCTCCTCCTCCTCCTCCTCCTCTTTTCAATTTGCATGGAAATGCCTGTGTGTTTGTGTGTGTGTGTGTGTGTGTTGTGTTGTGATCATGCCCCCCAGCAATATGTGTTAGCCAGGCACATATACACAGAAAACACACACACACACACACACACACACACACACACACACACACACACACACTGTGATGGTGCGTGAATTGGCATGGGGTACCGTGGGCGCAGGGGAATGCCAAGGATTATGGGAAAAAGATGTGATTATTACCCAGATTTTTCTTTCTCTTCTGGTTTTTGTCTACTTCCCCCCCCCCCCCCCCCCCCCCCACACACACACACACACCCCTCGTCCTTCATCTTTTTTCTTTTTTTTTCCTCTTCTTTTTATTTATCTTTCGCCCGACAAGCGCTCAATAGGGGCGGTTTTGGCCGGCCGCGCTCTCTGATTAGCACCAGTTAAGATCTCAAACACAAGGCCTCGAACACACGATTATTGTGGGATATTTTTGGAGAACATTCCATGCACTTAATCTTTTATCTGCACGTTAAAATATTCTGCTTATTGAAGATCTCCCTCTTCCGTACACACACACACACACACACACGCACACGCACACACACAAACACTCCCCAGACACCCGGCTTAACAACATTCAATTTTTTTTTCTTTTAACTTCTCAGAATGCGTTTTTAATGTATTTTTTTTTACAGGGGTTGTTTAGGTGTTAATGTTTATATTCTTTATAACGGCCCACACTCACACCCACGTGCGCATTGAACGATTCCATAAAGATGTGTGTGTGTGCGTGTGTGTGTGTGTGTATGCGTGTGTGTAGGGCTGGTCGGGGTGGGAGTCGCTGCGCTAAATACACATTCAAGTTGCCGTGGGTACACTCTGGATCTGGAAAAATTATAGTTTTTTTCCCGATGAACACATAATTTAAACCTTTAAAGGTTTAAAATCTTTACAGATATTCTCAAACCGCTATTATACACTTACATATTCCCCCGCATTAAGAGACGCCAAAGATATTACCGCCAAACGATTATTTATTTACTGGTTTTGTATGCGACGTGTCTCCACTGGCGCGGATGAGCGAGGCGCGTCTGCGGAGTTCATTTCTCAGTGCGTCTCTCTTCATTCGGCCTTCATTACGTTCATATTTAGGTCCTCACCACGCGGTCCTCACATTGCTTACATTAGAATTAACGACATAAGGAGCAATTCACGCACCCTGATACACGCAAACATGTACATACACACACACACACACACACAGACGTTCTCCGGCCCACAGGTTTTTTGCGCTGACGCGATTAGGCCGCATACGTGTGTATGTGTTGTGTGCGTACGTGTGTGTGTGTGTGTGTGTGTGTGCGCACGACCGCTTTTTATGCGATGCGAGCCGACGCGAAAAAAGAATAGACTTCCATGGCGAATTTGAAAGGAAATATTTAACGTTGCATACGCGCACACACACACACACACACTATCGACATTTTCCTGTACTTGTGGGGGGGACATACATTTCAAACGCAAAGTGTGTAAGTGTACATGCGTGTTGCGTGACCCGGCACCCGGGTTCACGC
>JAOPHQ010001051.1:0-7500 GCA_030340625.1 Merluccius polli | reverse complement strand
TCCCCATGTTTCCCTACCTCTCTCTCTCCCCTCTATTCCCATGTCTCCCTACCTCTCTCTCTCCCCTCTATCCCCATGTTTCCCTACCTCTCTCTCTCCCCTCTATCCCCATGTCTCCCTACCCATCTCTCTCCCTTCTATCCCCATGTCTCCCTACCTATCTCTCTCCCTTCTATCCCCATGTCTCCCTACCCATCTCTCTCCCTTCTATCCCCATGTCTCCCTACCTATCTCTCTCCCTTCTATCCCCATGTTTCCCTACCTCTCTCTCTCCCCTCTATCCCCATGTCTCCCTACCTCTCTCTCTCCCCTCTATCCCCATGTTTCCCTACCTCTCTCTCTCCCCTCTATCCCCATGTCTCCCTACCTCTCTCTCTCCCCTCTATTCCCATGTCTCCCTACCTCTCTCTCTCCCCTCTATTCCCATGTCTCCCTACCTCTCTCTCTCCCCTCTATTCCCATGTCTCCCTACCTCTCTCTCCCCTCTATCTCCATGTTTCCCTACCTCCCTCTCCCCTCTACCCCCCCCCCCCCAATGCAGGGCCTGCTGTCTGAGATTCTGCGTAAGGAGGAGGATCCCAAGACGGCGTCCCAGTCACTCCTGGTCAACCTGCGCGCCATGCAGAACTTCCTGCAGCTGCCCGAGGCCGAGCGAGACCGCATCTACCAGGACGAGCGAGAGCGCAGCCTGACGGCGGCGTCCGCCATGGGCCCCGCCCCCCTCATCAGCACGCCGCCCAGCCGCGCCGTACAGGTAGGGGACATGCACTTCCTGTTTTTCGACACGCGCTTCCTGGCTCCGGGACAAAAATGTAAAACACACACTTTTGGACTGTACTTGAACTGTACTACATATATATCAGGTGGCTTGGGGCGCCTTGGGTCAAATGTTTAATCATAGCAACTTTGAAGCGAGGCAACACGTGAGGTCGGACACATGCCCCCCCCCCCCCCCCTGAAATTGCGACACTGCCTTTGCTGTCTTGACGCGTCTCATGTGAAGGCACCTTTAGTATTTTAAGCAACTTGGATGTAGATCATCATTGTTTGTAGGTGTCAACTGTCACAAACTTGAAACTATCTCTATATTTAGATATAGGCCCTTTAGCGTACGTTGGAACGCATGCAGACACACATACACACACACACGTACACAGACACACACACGTACACACACACACACGTACACACACACACGTACACACACACACACATACACACACACGGCACTTATTTCTCCTCACGTGTGTTTACATACCTTGTGTGTTCAGATGCCAATTATGAATCCTGGCACCGCCCTGTGGCTCTCACATTCCACACCTCACACACACACACACACACACACACACACACACACACATACACATACGTCACACCTTGCATACCTGCACACCGCATCAGCCGTCAGCATGTCTGCATGCTAATGGCAGCCGAACATCAAGGTGTGGCGATGAAGAGACGACCTCGCCGCGTCGCCACTCAGGCGAGGAAGGCGAGGCATGCGAGTCGGTTTGAAACTTATATTTCATGGGCTTTTTTTTTGTGCCTTCACGGACCAGACTTAAACAAAGAGATGAGGTGTCACAGAAACGCAGGTCACAATAAAAACCTGGACCCCTCGTGAATCCGAATCATCTGAACGTATGCGTCGCTGCGTCCGTCAGTTACTCTCCCTCAGCTCTTTTGATCTTATAAGCGCACCACGCTCCCACGCTCAAACGGCGCGTCGCGACATTTCCTCCACTTCAGACCATCTGAAGTGCGGTCGTGTGTCACCATGGCGATGCGAACGGCGGACAAAGGCCCCCTCTGTTCCCTTATCCGCCCGCGAACGGGGGGCTTTTAATTTAGCGGAGAGCGGCAGGAGAGCGGCAGGAAGTGGAAACGGAGGAGAGGGCGGAGGGGCTGACAATGGGACAAGCCGACGCTGGCACACCCCCCGACGGAGCGCTTTTATTTTGAAATGGCGAGGCGGAACGTGAACCAGTAATATGACATTGCAGTCCATTACTTCCATCCAGCACTACAATTACTACGCAATACAACACAACCACAAGATGATTAACAACAGACATAAACAGAGGGAGACAGAGGATACATGGACAAAGCCATGACACAATTAAATATTAGGATCTGTTTACAATCCACCTGAAGCCACTAGTAACTTTTTTTAAGGGACTGAGAAAAAACTGAAATAGCTGAAGGTGAGGTCATGATTTTAGTGGTGTGAAGTGGGGTCATCATTTTAACACGATTTCAAGCACAGAGGGCAACGTTTACTATTCCAAAAATATTCCTATATAAATATATATATATATATATATATATATATATATATATATATATATATATATATATATATATAATATGCCTATAAATTCAACATCACAAAACAAGAAACTAGCTTTTGTGGTGGTGGTAGCTTATGACTACTGCACCAGCGTATCATTCAAAGAGATGCCTATAGCATATCATATACAGGTACTGCATATGAGTCACGGCATACTGTGTTACTAGGCTTTTTTAACCGTTTTAAATGTCAGCGCCATAACATGATCACTAACGTATGCGTACACATACACACATTCTCGCCATAATGTCCGACCACAGCCATAAAACGCGGCGCTATGCGTCAATCTGCGTACATGCAGACAACACTCACACACATTCACAGACACACACACAAACGCACGCACGCACACGTATGCGCACACGCACACGCACACGCACTCACACACGCCTGGCCAGATGCCAGGCTCCTCTGAGGAAGGCTGTGTGTGCGATCTGAATTCCACCACATAAATCCGTCAGGGCGGCAATCGAACCCAAGACGGAGATGACATTTTTATGGGCCTCGTGAATAAGAAATAATAAAAAAAACCTCCATGACGCGGGGGCATGTTGCGCTCACATGAACCCGTTAGCACCTGTACCGGCCTTAGCAATTAGCTCTGTCGCACCACCGCTAGCGCTACCGCCGCCGCCGCCGCCGCCGCTCAGCACCTCCTCGCCGTCAAACGTTTGTTAAAAAAAAACCAACAACAACAACACATAGATCGTCGTTCTTGGGTGTTTCACACGAGTTGGGTTAGCGCCCGTAGCGCAGCCTCTGCAATTAGCGCGGCCGCGATCTGGCCGAACGCCGACTCCTCCCCCTCGCCGTCAAGGGGTCGTAAAAAACCCCCCCAAAAAAACGATCAAACGGCGAAGAATGTTTCGACCTCGCCGAGGTTCACCGCAAACCACCGAGGAATGCGACCTGAAAGGGGTCGGTGGGATGTTTGGCGTCTAGACAAGCGTTTGAAGGCGCGCGTTATTATAAGCACATATGTGACGGGTCTGTAGCCATTTGAGCTATTAGCGGTTCGCTGCAGCCCCACGTGTTTGGGGTCGAGTCTCTTGGCTTCGCCGGTACATTCCCCCACGTGATGGTAATGACTCCGGTGCTGATTAGCTGTTGTGCTGTAATGATTTAGTAGGAGTATTTCTGACAAGTTATATCAGGCCAGGACTAGAAACTGTGGTCTGATGTATTAGACATGTATTAGACATTTCACATTTTCGCTATTATCTGGATATGAAAGGAAACTTGTATGTGGGGTTATGATGAGACAGCAATATTGTTCGAGTCTGTGTGTATACGTGCTCATGCATGCCTGTGTGTGTGTGTGTGTCTGTCTGTCTGTGCTTATGTGTTCATGTGCTCATATGTGCTAATGCATGCGTGTGTGTGTGTAGGTGTGTGTGTCGGTGTGTGTATGAGAGCTTGAATGTCCTCCTGTATGTCTGCGAGTGTGCGGTCTTGATCCAACATGGCCGCTCATAGTGGTTTGTTTCCTCTCACCCCTTAGCCCCGGCGGGAGGACTGCAGCAACGTCAGACCCGAGGACTGGAGTCCCAGAATCCCTGTGGGCATCTCCCCTGTGAGCAAACAACCCCGCCTGACCCTTGACCCCCCCTCCCCCCTCTTAGCAGCATCCTCATCTTCCTCCTCTCTTCCTCTCCTCATCCTCATTTTCCTCATTTCTTTTAACTCCACCTCTTCTTCCTCCTCCTCGCCCGCCCTTCATCTTCTCTCACTACCTCCTCTTCCTCCTCTCTCTCACCCACATCCTTCTCTCTTATATCCTCCTCTTCCTCATCTCTCTCACCACCTCCTATTCCTCCTCGTTCTCCTCTTCCTCAGCTCTTCTCTCCTCTCTTCTCATCTACCGACCAAATCCTCAATTCAGTAACCTTGTTAGCATCTGATGACATGAACACAACCTGGTTGAATTGTTGAAATTTCCAACACACGTTTATATTTGCATATTTGTAATTATATTGAATAATGTGGTGAATTATGTCATATAGTTATGCCACATTATATTTTCAATATCAAGGTATTATTATTGAAAGATACAAGATACAGATACAATATACAATAAAATATAATAAAATAATATAAAAAACAAAATGCTGGTATCAAAACAAGAACAGAGAAAACCGCTGGTTATTGGGATTTCAGTGTGTATGTCGGTTCCTAGTTCCCATGGTTCCTCCACTTTCTTAGTTTGTGTGTGTGTGTGTGTGTGTTTTGGTTCCCCAGGTGAAGCCGTCCCAGCTGCCCAGCGAGTGGAACGGCAAGACCGAGAGCTGCATCCTGAACATCAGCTCCAGCATCTATGAGGAGATCCAGCAGGAGATGAAGAGGGCCAAGGTGTCCCAGGCCCTGTTTGCTAAGGTGGCCGCCTCCAAGAGCCAGGTACACACACACACACACACACACACACACACACGGAGCGATACGTGCCACATGCATGTACGCACACATGCGTGCACACTCACTCACTCACTCACTCATGCATAGAACACGCACACACACACACACACACACACATCGAACAGACGCACACACACCCACACACACTCATCTAACAGACACACACACTCACCCACCCTCAGACTCACACTGGAGCAGGAAGTAAATCAGCAGAAGGGAAAGGAGAGAATAGGAAAGGTAGCTCTGCTGTTATTCGTCTCGTCTATAATAAAGATCACCTAGACCTCATTAATTTCACATTAATCATTCTGTAATTTAAAACCAAAGTCTTAATAGGAAACTAATAACACTCATGTTTATTAACAACAACAAAACATGGTCATTATTCCATTCTGAAATATAAACTAGTTTCCTATTGTATTCTTCTGTTTAATAATCCATCTTTTGATAGTACAAACACACAAGACTTTATTAAAACACATAATACTTTATTCAAACACATGATACTTTATTCAAACACATAATACCTTATTGAAACACATTGTACTGACTCATTTTTATCAAATTGTTAAGATCTCATTTAAACAAAAAGCTTTTGTTCCTGCAATAATACTCACATTGAATGATTGATCAGTAGAGATTCCTTATCTATGAACACACACACACACATCCAACCCCCCCCCCCCCCCACACACACACACACACACACACACACACTCTGTTCTGGGTTTGCCAAAAAAACAATGTGCTGGCAAAGTCACACTAATAAAGTTTTGTGTAATGAAAAAAAAACATCTAAAAGGCATCATGGTCCAACTCCAGTATGAGAGTTATCCTCCCCCTCCCTGCCTGTGGGTTTCATCAGCCTAATGACGGCTCCACCCCGACCGCGTGGCGACCGCCACTTCAGTGTTAATCCCACGCGGGGGACAACCGCACCGCGGTGATTTTAGTTTGGCGACGTTCACGACGTTCGCTTTTATTAAATGTCTCTCAAATTAGTCAATCAAATTTGACAATAGGCTATAATATACAACCAAATGTAAAACGTGTGTGGTATTTATTAGTATTACTCGTTATTATTCATTACTATTGATTTGTTCACATAATTATAATGCAAGTGTAGTCTCGCAAACGAATATGTCTTCAAATGTTCCAATATAGCCTCTAAAACTAATTGTGTGTTCTTGTATCTGACACACACTGCCATGCGCACAACACAGTACAGTTCTCGATGGCATGATTTGTTATTATTTGTTCTTTCATATAATTATATAATGATATAATGATATAATTGTAATGCCATTGTTGACGTTATTATTATATCTAACATTGCAAAACAGACTGAAATAAGGCATCCTAACTAAGCAATTTAGGCCTATTGTTTTTTAACCCCACTGTGTCTGTTTGGTACGGCGGCCGGGGCATTGTACTCAGCAGGCCTAATAGTCATATTCACATGGGATTTGAGACCCTTGTTTAAAACATGGTATGGGTAATGTTTGGCTCTCATTGGTCAATCTTCACATTGCAATCCTAATGTCCGTTGAGTCTGGAGCGCTGTCCTGCGGACTTCGCAGGCTTCGCCCTCGCGCTGTGTGCGCGCGTGTACCGTCGAGGCGCCGGTAGTCGTTTTAGCCCTCGCACGGTTGGGTGACAAAGCTAATGACATACATGTGCTTTATTGTGGTTCGGGAGAGGAGCAGCCAGCAGTGTTTTAACACAAAACAAACCTGTTTATATTAGCAGCGCTCTGAGTGGCTGCTCCTGCCCCCCCCCACTGTCATCAGATCCCAGGACATGCTCAAACAATACCGCTGTGTGTGTGTGTGTGGGGGGGGGGGGGGTGTCTGTGTCTGTGTGTGTGTTTGTGCCTGTGTGTCTGTGTCTGTGTGTGTGTGTGTGTGTGTGTGTGTGTGTGTGTGTGTGTGTGTGTGTGTGTGTGTAAGAGAACCGAACACACAAAAAACCACCGCCACCACACAGCGTGCTGTTTAACCCTTTATTAAAAGCAATTAAAAGAAAACGCGTAGCAAAGCATTATTATTAAAGGTGTCCTTGCGCTTGTCTGACAGTTGGAAAAAAAAAAATCACAATCCCGCTCCCCCCCCCCCCCCCCCCCCCCCCCTTGATGAGACAGATAGGGGTGGGGCTGGATCACCGGGGGAGGAACTATACAGAAATATCTGGACTGGCTGTTTTTTTCTTTGTGTGTGTGTGTGTTTTCATTTTCATTTTTTTTCTCTTTTTCTTTTTTTTGTGCTGATTAGGATGATTACAGAGATTGCTTTGTTTGACCAAATTACAGTTTGATGCACAAACCACTGTTTTTGTTCCCAAGTTCAAAGACTTCTTGAAAGAATGGAGGGAGAGAGAGAGGGAGAGGGGGAAAGGGGGAGAGAGAGAGAGACACACACAAGGAGGAGACACAAGGATAGAGAGAGGGGGGACGACGGCACAAGACAGACAGACTGAGAAAGAGGGAGAGTGAAATAAAGAAAGCGATGGAGACAGACAGAAAGAGGGAGAGGGAAATAAAGAAAGCGATGGAGACAGACAGAAAGACAGAAAGAGGGGGAGGGACGGAACAAGAGACAGAATGATGGAGGGAGAGAGAGGGAGAGGGAGAGGGAGAGAGATGGGAAGTTACCGTATTAACTCGAGAACGCTGCTCTTTCTAAATGATCGTTTGTCTGTAAAACGGGCCTCTTCTGCTGCTCCCCCTCCCCCCCCCCCCC
>JAOPHQ010001050.1:0-29020 GCA_030340625.1 Merluccius polli | reverse complement strand
CACAGACAAATTACCGTTGTTATTATTATTATTACTACTACATGTTGCGTGTTTTTATGAATGGACTTATTAAATCAGGCTTCAAGTAAACATGTCTGAGTGAAGATCATAAATAATGGAGGCAAATGTCGTTCAACATACATATTTCAGACAGCGCATTACCGAGGGGACCAAGACGAGACCCGACAGCCGCTAGGAAGGAGCGATTGAATCCGGCGCTTTTAGGTCCAGCCGTGGAAAACAAACACATAACTGGTGATGTATTATTTGAACCAACGCCATTCTGGGTTGGTACCGGGTGTCAGCGACCTCTTGTTAACACTGGACACCGCGGCCCACAGCTCACTAGACGCCTACCGAGGCCTAAATGGAGTCAAGGTAGCAGGTCGGAAACAGCGACTGCGAAAATATCGACTGTGTGTGTGTGTGTGTGTGTGTGTGTGTGTGTGTGTGTGTGCGCGTGTGTGTGGAGGATCGAAGGGAGTTTAGGATGGACAAATACATTTTCCGGAGGGGCGGTGAACCCCGGCAAAGAGCGCAGGAGAGCTAAGTGCCCAAAGGCGAGGTGATAACTGCTTGATTGGCCATTAGATTAATAGGCTAATTTTCATATCAAATGATAATGAGGCACTCATATTATGATTTGTCGATTTGCCGTAAAGGTAAACTGGGATTTACATAATTAGTATATATATATATATATATATATATATATATATATCTATAAAACTAAAAAGCCAAATGTTAACGCTAAATAAATGAAAAAATAAAGAAAAAGAGTTCAAATGTAAAAGGTAGTTTAACAGGCCAGTGTGTTCAAGGCCACAATCTTTATCATTGATCCGGCTTTCCCTCACAAACATTCATTCATAACTCACAGCTTCACAGATCATTTGAACAATTATCCAACGTTCATTTCAAGGAATACATTTGCCGGATGCCGATCTCTGCTGTGATGTCGACACATTTGTATTATTTGATGAGGTAGTGCGTGATTAATATTACACTATTGGTGTTGTTTCTGTTTTCTTTTTGTTTTAATTCCAAACTAACATAACGTTAGGAAGATATTGAGTAAAATATACATATTTTACTCGGTACATTTTCTTTTTTTTTTAGCATAAAGCGTCATCCAAACACAAATGACGAGAGACGAGATGAGTTTAACGACGATTTAGTTACACAAACATCAAATTCATTTACATTTCAGTCATTCATAAGAAAGATAAGAACAAATATGCGTTATTAGGAGACTCACACTTGACAGTGCGCCACCATGTCACCGCTCTTATGTACACGAGTTAATAACTATCAAACCACGATCTCCCCGATAATCTCCCCTAATAGTGCTGATATCTCTTTTTTACTTTATATTCTAATGAGATGAAAGGACGAAATGAGAAACTTAACAAGTTCTTGTCAAAGGTTAAAAGATAGCCGAGAGAAAATTAATTGTCAGTGACTGAATAATGCCGTGGTGGGCCGTAAGTCTGAAGCAAAGACCCGCCAGGAAAACCCTGCGATGGCCTGAACAATGAATTCAGCTGCAGATTCAGCTCAGAAAGACAGGATAGAGCGGTGGCTATTCGACCTCCCGGACAAGAAGGTCCCGGGTTCGATCCCCATTGTCCGGGCGTTCCTTGAGCAAGGCGCCCTAACACCCCCAACCTGTTCCTTTACTGCCATGTATCTGAATTAAGTCACTTTAATTCAATTTTTTTCAATTCAATTTTAATTTATAAAGCTCATTTCATGCACAAGGCAGACTCAATGTGCTTCACAAGAGGTATACATACAGTAGTTACAGTAGAAACAGTTATATACAAATCAATTAAGAATCAATTGAAGAGTGCAAGTGTAAGTAAACAATCATATGTATGACATCTTCACCACATACACACTTTGGATAAAAGCATCTGCCGCACAACCGATCTGTATGCCAGGCTACATCTGCATGCTACAGAAACCCTATGGACGGTCAAAACGCATTTAGTCGACCCCGGCGCCGTACTTGAGTAGACGATGATGGTGGGAGGGGGGGGATTTAAGGACAAAATGGCCACAGTGCATCAACCCGAAGCGTTCGGCGCGCTGGTTTTAACCACAGCGCATCACGAAGGAGAGAGAGAGAGAGAGAGAGAGAGAGAGAGAGAGAGAGAGAGAGAGAGAGAGATGGGGAGAGAGGGAGGGAGAGAGAGAGAGAGAGAGAGAGGGAGAGAGCCGGAGAGGACGAGGAGAAACACGGTGTCTCCAGGAGCGAACAGGGGCCAATTGCCCAGGCGCCGGCGCTGTCATGTCTGTATAAACAGGCATTGATTTTTCTGTCGGGCCCCGGCTCCCGGGCCATTTATTCTCAGCTCTGTGGTCGGAGCCCGGTGGGGGACCGGAGAGAAATTCTGTTACAGTCCAGCTGGGGCCCCTGGGGGACAGTGTGTGTGTGTGTGTGTGTGTGTGTGTGTGTGTGTGAAAAATAGATCTCACCTGTAAATGAGGACCGGAGAGCTGGAGCCACTTAACAAGGGCAGGGCCCTGGTGTCGCCACAGGGCAGGATGTGTGATGTCATATATTGGCTGGAGAGAAAGATGAGAGAGAGAAAGATATGAAAGAGAGGGAGAGAGAGAGAGAGAGAGAGAGAGAGAGAGAAAGAAAAATAAAGAAGAAAGAAAGAAAGAGGAGATGGAGAGAAAGAAAGAAAGAAAGATGAGATGGAGAGAAAGAAAGAAAGAAAGAAAGAAAGAAAGAACGAAAGAAAGAAAGAACGAAAGAACGAAAGAGGAGATCAAGAGATGGAAAGAAAGAAAGAAAGAAAGAAAGAAAGAAAGAGACCAAGAGATGGAGAGAAAGAAAGTGAGAGAAAGAAAGAAAGAAAGAGACCAAGAGATGGAGAGAAAGAAAGTGAGAGAAAGAAAGAAAGAAAGAGACCAAGAGATGGAGAGAAAGAAAGAAAGAAAGAAAGAAAGAAAGAAAGAAAGAAAGAAAGAAAGAAAGAAAGAAAGAAAGAAAGAGAGCATGATTTACTGAGCAGGAGTCTCGGTGTCTAGGTCTGGCCAATAGTCCTGACCTCCACAGAATACACTTAGAGGATCAAGTTTGGCCAATAACTTTCTTTTTATAATTACCTGTCACATGTACCCCTCACTCTGCTCCACCCGTATAGATTATAGTTTTGCTTACAGATGGTTTCCTAGACAACAATAGTGTTATCATCGTGTGTCCAGCAGCCAGACAAAATGGCAATAGTAGCTCGTGGCTGCTAGCATTACACATATCAAATAAAGTTGGGTGATATAGCCGAATATCGGACGCCTCTCACAGCTTGGTCTCAATTACACGCGACAACATTGTACAGATAAGCAACCCGTGTTTACAAGTTGTCCTGAGATATTCATCCGGTCGGCTTTTGACTAAGACAGGTGGCGGCGGTGGCGGAGGCATTTCTGCATCTTTAAAAGGTGGGTTTCATTACACATTCAACACTGATTTGAGATAAGTTGACAATAAAAGAGATATAAAAGGTGCCTCAAGCACTACACTGTTTGGCAGGAATGATGTTTTTTGAATAATTTCGTCCACCCCTTCGTATCGTAATTGTCATCTCTCGTGAGACCGCGATATTATGTCTTTGCGCGGTTGTTTTGAATAAACTATTTGAGATGGATAGATTTACGCCTGCCTTATCTCGCTGCAGCTGGTCAGTTGGGCAGCTGCGAAATATAACTCTTTGATTTAAGAGATGGATATGGTAAACCACTGTTTTTTTTTTCTTTATACATTGTAAAGTGTATCAATGCATATGACAACTTATGTTAAGTTGCCAAAGCAATTACCTATTCAGGTAATGTGAAACAATTAGCTTCTAATTGCTTACTAGACACTGATTGGTTAGCGCTTTGTGAGGTCACACATTGTGCCCGTAAATGATCATCAGTTTTTCTATGTTGATTCAACAGAAAATAATGTAGTGTGATGAGTAATGTGAAGTAATGCATCAAACGGGTAAATGTTTCCCCCCCAGGAATATCCAAGAGCTTTTACCTTAACAAACTCAATCCAACACACACACATGCAAGCACACATAACTAACCAGACTTACACACACACACACACGTGTCTACATACACATACAGATCCCTCACACACATATCCTCATAAATACACACACACACACACACATATGCACACACACGGACCCCACACACACACACACACACACAGACCCCTTCCTCACACACACACAGACCCCCCCCCCCCCCCCCCTACACATACACACACACACACACAGACCCCTTCCTCACACACACACACAGACCCCCCCCCACACACACACACGTACATACACACATGGACCCCCCCCCCCCACACACACACACACACACACACACACACACACGTGCCCTCCCGCTGTGAGCTCCCCCGTGAACGGTGACAGTAATAACCACCGCTTGAAGGCTGTGTTCAGTCCTACAGGAAACCCCGGCGCTGGCGGACCGCGAGGGGGAGTCGCCAGGTTTTGAAAAGTACTTATTAGTCAAACGCGGTAACTACGACGACGGTGTAATCAGATCACGCCGCACCTAGCGCCGCCGTTTGCCGCCGTTTCCAACATGGCAGCCGGCTCCCGGGGGCCCTGACAGCCGAGCGCGGCGGCGGTTATTTTTACCGATACGTCGTCCTGCCTATTGTCTTCCGAGATCGGCGGGAAATTATATCGCTAACAAAGGGGAAGGCTGCGTGTGTGTGTGTGTGTGTGTCGTGTCTTGGTGTGTAAGTGGGAAGGTCGGAAGCGATCAGCGGCGGTGAACATGCAATTCAGTACGTCTCTTGTTGCGTCTCCCCCCTACCCTCCCTACCTCCCCCACCCACACACCCACAACCCCCTGTTAACTCCTTGCCCCGGAGTTAACCTGTCCCATTGTTTGTTGAGGAAAACCAGCTATCCCCCAACCTCCCCTCCTCCCCCCCCCCTCCCCCGCCTCCCCTTCTCTCCATAAGCCAAGTCACGCTGAAGACAACTTCCTGGTTCCTCTCCTGTCAGCTACAAGGTCTTTATTGACGCTCCCTTCTCCCCCCCACGCCTCCCCCACCGTGTCGTCTCCACTGTACAATCAATACACACACACAGCTTGTGTCGCCGAGGAGGCAACGACGTCCGGGGGAGGATGGGGGGGGGGGGGAGATGGTGGGGGAGAGAGTTTTTAATGTGATTTTTATGAGATCAGATAGCTGCCTTTGATCCCCCCCCCCCCCCCTCTCGCCTCCACCCACCACCACCGCCGCCGCCGTCTGATCTCTTGTATCCGACAGGCTCTCTGACGTGCACACGTATGCATACGCACGTCTAGGAAAGCAGAAAAGGATGGGGGAGGGAGGGGAGGGAGGGAGGGGAGGAAGGAGACATCGCTGTCCCCATTCCAGGAAGTGTGTTTGTCAACTACAAACAACAATACAACCAGAATATCCAGTCAGGGTTGTTGTTGTTGTTGTTTTTTTGTGCTGGCTCTGCTGCCTGTGAGTTGTGCACATCAAGCAAATTAACAGTCGCAGCTTTGTCCTTAATTGCGCGCATAAAAAACAAAAAAAACAAAAAAAACTAAAACAAGTGACTGAGGGAACGGCTCAAATAAGGTTGGATTGTAATTCTGTTTGTTTGCTGCTTGCTGTTTTTCAGTGCAGTAAGCTTAATTTACAGACCCCCCCCCCCCCCCCGGTGAATTAAACCTATACAGTACACAAGTCATATCCTTCACATATCAGACGGTGTGGATCCCAGGCCTTTGGTGCTGAAAGTGGTGTACTAGAGTTCATTAAACACCACTACAAGGATCTAATTGATTTACAATCAATAGGACGAATCAATTAAGTCATTTTACATATTAACATTTCACCTTTGTAGGGGATTGATACAGTAAAAGCTCCTCCGGAGAGGATTGGAGGAGGACATTTCGGTGACAATTAACGTCGGTTTCGTAACATTTGAGCCGTTACGTTAGCGCAAACACACGGTGTCCGTTACTATGACGATTCGATTTCCAGGTGACTCGCGTTACCACGGCGATCTGACCGGGGCAGAGGGCTCTCCAGACGTGATCACAAACCGTTGAGTTAAATGTTCGCTGAAACGAACGACCATGCTTGCTTTCATTTCTGCAGCACTTGAAAAAAATGGACAAGAATAATGTTCCCTGTAATATAATACAAAATGGGGGCATGCGCCTCCTTTTGGATACAATCGCTTCAACAGATGTGCCTCGGAGCGGGCCTGCGTCACACACTCCTCGTCGGAGCAATGAATCAATCTTCATTTCACGCCGAAAGAAACTCTGGTCACTTTAAACGCACAATAAACACAAACAACCCTGAGAAAAAACGTAACACTAGTGTCGTCGGGGCAAACTGTGTCGATAAAAAACTAAACAAGGCGAAAAGTTCCTCCGACAAACGGCGGCACATTTCAAGACAAACTCATTACGCTGACACCTCGCAATCACCCTCCGTCGCCCCGAGTGTGCGTTGGGAGCGGCGTAATTATCTAGCGGGCCGCCGTAATGAGCAGGCGATGGCATCGGTGTCCAGCAGAAGGGATGAAAGACAGAGAGACAGAGAGAGAGAGAGAGAGACAGAGAGAGAGAGAGAGAGAGAGAGAACAATAAAAACAGAGAGAGGCCAAAGCAGTAAACATCCCAGGGCCAGACACTGTGGATACTAATTGCGCGCCCCTAACTTTCGAGCGCGCTGTAAATAATGACATTTTAATTTCTGCTCTGCTCTTCTCTCGCCATTGAATTTTACCCCCTTCTCCGTCACGCACGAGGGAATGTTTCAGGGAAATTTACCGCAGCCGTGGGAGGGTGGGAAAATCTGTGCAATGCAAGATGCGGATCTGGAGGTGTCTGTGTGTGTGTGTGTGTGTGTGTGCAGATTAGTGGGGAATGATAGATGGAGTCGAGGTGGGATGCATGTTAATTCTGATATAGCCGGGCTTAACTGTGTGAAGAAAAAGGGATGTTTTGACTGGCGATTGACAGGGTACAAAAATGACATGTCGAAATCTCTGAACCGAAATCCTGATGGGACATACATTTAGATGTAGGAAATAATTAGGATTTTGACATGCAGACACTCTGCAAATTAATGTATTCTGGAGATTGGGAATACATGGTGTTGGCTGGGAGAGTTGCCGGTTAACCACTTCAGGCTCACATGGTTATAAATACGTCTTTTGAGCCGTCGAATGTTTCCAACGGGCTGAATTTTTCATTACCAAAAATATTTATTAGACTTCGCACAAAAAAACTGTACCGAAGCGTAATTGGTTCAGACAATTGTTTTTGAAAGACAAGATTTTAAAGGTTGTTTAAAAATAGTTTTCAGTGATTTTTGAAACCTAAATTTGACACAAAAACGTGATCTGTAAGGTTTATTATTATCACACGCCTCATGACAGCCCATTCTTTAGGCTTCCCAACAGGTGAGAGATAGCTTTATGTTTTTTTTACCTGTGCTTTTCCTTGAGACGTAGAAGGTGTGCGTTTGCTGGGATTATCGAAGGCGATCACTCAATGTCACCTCTGTTAAAACAACAATTTGAAAAGGCATAAGACTTTATACTTTTGAATGGGGAATACATTGACATCCCCTGATAAAACCATCACATCACCTCGCCCACACCCATCCAACCACCAACGTTTCTCCCCAAGAGGATGGCGATTATGTCACCAGAGGGCGGTCCACAATGAATCAAAATTTTACGAACGCAAGACGCAATCGCGCGACGCTAACTGAGCTTAGCATCACACACCTGGTCCGCAATGAATCAAAACTCACTGAAGTGAGACAACATCATGCGAAGCTAACTGAGCTTAGCATCATACTGCTCCACACAACAAATCAAAACTCACAGAAATGACGCAGCATCGTGATGCTACGCTAACAAGCCTAGCATCATACTGGTCCACAATGAATCAAAGCTCACATCGTATTGGTCCACAATAAATCAAAACTCACAGAAGTGAGACAACATCATGTGAAAGCAAACTGAGCTTAGCATCACACTGCTCCACACAACGAATCAAAACTCACAGAAGTGAGGCAGCTTCGTGAAGCTACGCTAACAAGGCTAGCATCATACTGGTCCACAATGAATCAAAGCTCACAGAAGTGAGGCAGCATCATGCCAAGCTAAATGCGGTAGCTGAACTTAGCAGTTGTGTTTGTTTTAAACATGTAATACAATACATTTTCACCAACGTCTCCAGAAAAAAAACAAAAAACCACAACGCTGGTTTGATTACCTCCTCGGGTATTAAGGTAATTTCAAACGGTGTTCAGTGTGTATAATCACAACGAAATTACATCAACAAGTCACATTCTCGTAAGCACAAATAACCG
Organism: Merluccius polli; assembly: GCA_030340625.1. Lineage (NCBI taxonomy): Eukaryota > Metazoa > Chordata > Actinopteri > Gadiformes > Merlucciidae > Merluccius > Merluccius polli. Next base: position 20,631 of record JAOPHQ010001050.1, on the reverse strand, counting down.
CGAGCTAACGAAACCGGGTATCCCTTTAATCTCTTATTTTATTTTTAGTACCCCTCATTCATCTAGATCCGCCGGCGAATAAAATCAAATAAATCAACACCTTCCCTTAATATAACAATATTTGCATTGCGGTGGGGATAATTAATGAGCACAGCTGCGCTAATTAAAAGCCACCTGAGTTCCATTAATCTTGGTTGTTGAGTCCTGTTGTTCCCGCCGTGGACGGCCACGCCTCGCCCATGGTACGACCGACGTCCTTGGACAATTTGTATTTTTCATTTTTTGCTGATAGGGAGGACCGTTGTTTTATTAGCGTCGCAAATAATCATTGGCTCGAGTTAGCTAGGGTGAGGCGTGCACTTTTGTTCACGTTCGTTGCCCGTGAATTACAGTTTAAGAAGGGTATACAATCTCGAGAATAACACACACATGTATGGTAGCCTATATTATATATTATACTGTATGCATGTGAAAAAGTATTATGCTATTATTATCAGAAGTCATATTTGAAGTATAAGTAGGCTCAAAAACTGTCATGTTGCAGACAAACTTTTCCCTACAGAATTTGGTTGCTAAGCGACAGTTACACAGATTAAGATAATAAATAACCCAGATATAGTCCCGAGGTCAGCTGACCAAAGCAACCACATGACTATGTGAGCTGTTTTGCTTCAGCCAATAATTGTAATGTACGTAAGTACATGGTACCAATAGAAGTATCTATCTGGTTTTCTTTAGTCAGACAATACAATGAGAGAGAAGAAACAAAATAAAGCATAATTGGTTAAACTTGTCGTTTACCACACATGGTCTTTTTTTACTATGCGCACAAATCGGCCCTCTGAGAGACTGCACACATGTGGATAGACACACACACAGACGCACATAATGTGTTCATGATATCTTTCATATTGTATATAAACCAAGAAACCAATACACACAAGTCTCATTCATCCTATTTGCATATTAACGACATACAGAGCCTTTAAGGCAAGGCCAACTGCGACTCATACACACAACTAATCGTCAAAGAGTACACAGTCGTTACTTTCTGTTAACAAGCTTATTCACGCTTAGCAAATAATACAAAATATTTGCTGATAACGTGGCATGGCAAGTATATTGGCACAGTTGTCACCGTAACAAGTGGGAAATTTCCGTTCTCACCGAGAAAAAAAAGGTAATAAATATACTCCCCATAAAAACACAAAAAAGACAATCTACAAGATGACTTCAAGCCAACGGTTTTTCGTCGCAAAAGAGGCAGAGACTGATGTAGGCAGGGGGGGGGGGGGGGGGGGGAACGCTGCATATGCCGCAAGACTGCCATAAAGTGGTTTTTATTAAAATGGCCAGGATGTTTATTGAATTTAACAGTACCTGAGGCACAAACGACTCATCGCGTTCTTTAGCGTCATTAGCTTGTAAATCTCCGCTCGCGCGCAGCAGTGATAAATGCGGCGCGGTTATTGCTACCGCCATAACTCCCCCGATTGATGCTTTGCTCCGTGGGACCCTGCGAAGACGGCGGAGTGAGGGGGAAAGTTTTAACGCCTCTACTACACCGAGATATATCCTGGAAGCCATGTACCAAGACCTGCACACCGCTCACGCTGCTCTAAATCCAAATGACTAAAGGGCATTAGCACTCGAATGAAAAATGCATTAACTAAGGCTCACACAGGGCACTGGGGGGGGGGGGGGGGGGGGGGGGTGAGAGGGGGGCGTTTTCCTCTATCCGCATTCGGTCTGCGACAAACTTTATTTATTTTTTTTATCGGCCAACATCAGTGAGTGATGACGAGGAGCACGCACAATGGGGGGGGGGGGGGGGATGGGGGGGTCACAAGGTCACCATGGTAATAGCAGAAGCCGTCGCTGCCCCCCCCTCCCCCCTCCCACACGCTGGTTGCCAACATCTGACTGCGATGGTGGATCTGCCAATCGCCCACCCACCTTGGAGTGGATGATGTCATTAACCCGTTTCCATAGCGATAAGGGTTATATAGGAAGCTGCCGTTGCGTGCGCATGCTGGGGACCTGTGTGTGTGTGTGTGTGTGTGTGTGTGTGTGGGGGGGGGGTTTGTGTGCAGTTACGGCAGGGTTTAAGGGTTTTTGCGTATGCTTACTGTTCTCCTAAATTGTGGTTGACAGGGCGTACAGTGAAGGAATTTCCCCCCCCACCTCCATCAGAAACCATTGTGTGTAAGGGCTGTGGATGTGATGACTGGACGGGCGGACGGATGAATTAACAGATTAATTAATTCAAACTCAATTCCAACTCCCACTCAACTGATTTGTGACTTGTAACTTAATAGGACTTTTCTGACTACTACTAAAATATGTACACTATAAACCGCCATAAAACCACGCCTACAGTAGCAGGAAAACCTCCACAACACCCCGAAAAGTGAGCTCTGGGAATGCTTACTTATTATCCTGGGTGCTTAATTATTCATTACTTCCTGTGACGTACTACATAAAATTGTTGACACTGATCGCGAGGGCCACGGCCATTAAGCGCTAATGTGGCTAATGTTACCCTAATCAAAGTTTTATGTACGGCAATAACTTCGCAATGACAATTTTTAATTTAGCCTTTAATTTCAAATGTAAAATTGGCGCAATCTCTCATAAGGGAGGGGAAAAAAAAGCAATCAAAGTAACAATGATACCCCGAGGCATGATTTTAAATGAACACAATCACACATTGAAAACAAAATGGGGCTTATTACCAGCCCATATATACTTTGAGTACATATAAAAAAATAGCCTAAATAGACCATTACCGTTATTCCGCATTTCTTGGACTCTCTGTTGACACTGACGGCGTCAATCGAATTTTGCGACTTTATTCATTAACATAAAAATTGTTTTCTCCCAACGCGAAAAGTAAAATTGCGTCTTAAGTTCCTTCCTTAGCGCGCCGCGCGGCGTTAGCCCTCATCAGCGGCTTCACCACCCACACGCTAGCATTTGAGCGAGTTTATTAGTTCAAAAGGCTTATTATTCTAATGTGAAAATGGAACTAATGATGTGCCAGACGCTTTCTGCACAATTATTTGAGAAAACAAGGCTAAAGTCAAGTCATGTGTTATTATTTGGTCTTTTTTTTTTCTTTTTTCAGGACCCTTCAAAATTGCCCCAATTATGTTCTATTAAGGCGAAGTCTGTGCTGTCAATCAATGCCGCAACATTTGCCCCCACTTTTCCGAGGAGAGTCCACTCAAGATTTAATAGTTTTCAGAAGTTTTCACGCCAGCACAAGACGGCGGTGTCTTTTTAAACTCGAGGGTATGTGTTATTTTTCTCCCTGGAATATCTAATAATAAGGTCGCCACTGATCTGAACAAAGGAGGAGAAGGAGGAGTAAACACGCTAACCGCCGCGACTGAACCATTTTGGGTTTTTGCAGACGATCACCCAGGGCACGGCTCAATCTGTGGAGGAGAAAAAAATAATAATTAAACAGAAAACCTAAATTCGTCGGGCAATTAAAAGTAAACTCAGCACTTCTCACTTTCAATTGGGAAGTTCTTACATTACAAGGAAAGGAGGGGGAAAAAAGCCTCCTAAACATTCATGCTGCTTCTTACTCAGGGGCAAAAAAAAACATACCATCTAATATGCGTGCCAGAAAATCTGGGGTATTACAGTGTAATTCTGTATTTCCTCCGGTCGGTTTACCCTTGGATGGTCTGATTTTCAACAGACATGGTTTTAGAGAGCAATTTGCAATCTGAGCCTCATCCACAACTTCCATCTCTCCTTTGTAGCTCTGTTGAGATAAATACTGACCGAGTGTGAAATCTAGCCGAGATCATTTGTGACATTGGCACCACTTAAATTGCACTGCCTTTAGTTTAGTTTAAGAATAAAATATAGATAACGATACTCATCCCCCCCCCCCCCCCCCCCCTGTGCTGCACTGATACCCATGTTTTCGAGTGAAGGTCTATGTAGGAGAAAGAAATAAATGTAAAAAAAAACGTTGTTACGCCATTTTGGATCTCGGGTCTTATTACTTGAGGGGATTTCAGCGTGCGGACGTCCTCGGCGACGAAGGCCATTTTGGATCTAGGGGTCTCCTCTTTCTGAAAAAGAAAAAAAAAAGGGACTTCAATGAGGTGAACGTCCTCGACGAAGGCCAACCTCGGATCTTGGCTGGAGCCGCTTCCTTGAGGGGACTTCCTCGACTCGGGGGCCCGGGCCTGTCGTGCCTCACGGTTCCCTCTCCGTCTCCCTGCTGTTCCTCGTTTGCCTGCGACTTGTGCTAGGTCAGCGGCAAACACACACACACACGCCGCCGCCGCCATTGGGATTCTTCCCGACAACTCGGGTGTCACACGCGAGCAAAACATCTGTTGTTTTAACGCCACCGCCAAACCCATTCTGTCCCGAGGAATTATGGAGATGGGAAACAGCGTCACCCCGACAATTTGACACTGTCGAGCGCTTGGCTCTCCCCTGCTGAATGTGCACTTGTGCACACACACACACGCACACACACGCACACACACACACACACACGCAAAAACACACACTCTCGCTTTTGATACGCTGTGAGATTGTGATATACTGCGGACAAGCAAACGTGCTTTTTGTCTGTGAGTACTTGTTAACACACACACACACGCACACACAAACACAAACATGCACACATACACACACACACACACACACACGCACGCGCTTGCACAAACACAGACACAAACACGCACACAAACATGCACACACACACATGAACGTCGCGCACAACCTACACACATCTCTTTATTAATGTATATTACACAATTCTTGAAATTACCAGGTCAATAGAAGTGTGTGTGTGTGTGTGTGTGCGCGCGCACGTGTGTGTGTTTGGGGAGGAGGGTGTGAATGAAAAAAAAAAAACAAGGTCTGACATGGCCGAGTGCTACCATCAATCTAATCACCACATCCCTTTCACTCTATGTCTCTTTCCCCTCCCTCTCTCTGCCTCCCTCCCTCTCTCTCATCTCCCCCTCTCTGTTTTCATATCTCACACTCCTCCTATGCTCCCCCTCTCCCTCCTCTCTGTCATACTCCATCTTGCTTGAGAGCAAGCATATGTCTCCAATCATTTCCTCCCCCCTGCACCCACCGCCGCCGCCACCCCCACCTTACTCCTCCTCCTTCCTCCCGGAACCATCCCTGACACCACCTCCTCCTCCTCCTCCTGCTCCTCCTCCTCCTCCTTCTCCTCACCTCCACATCCGCCCCCCCCCCCCCCCTCCCCCCCCTGGTCTCCCTTCCTTCCCCCAGTTGCTCCTTCATCCTCTCCCAGTTTGAGGCTGGCCGTGACTGGTGCAGTTATCAATCACACAGAGGCATGTCAGGGACCACCAAACCCAGGGGCGTCTCTCTCTCTCTCTCTCTCTCTCTCTCTCTCTCCCTCTCTCCCTCTCCCTCTCCCTCTCTCTCTCTCTCCCTCTCTCTCTAGGTGTGCCCCTCTCTCTCTCGCACACCGTCCTTTCTTTAACAAATCTGTTCCGGTTAATAAGCCCTCCCCGGTGACCCCCTCCTCCTAATTAAGCGCAGGCTGCATGTGGGGAAGTATGGTGCTTAATTAATGATGAGATAAACTTCCTCTCAAGGCCTGTCAGGGAAAAAAACCATGACACCGTGTTTAGTGGTTTCAGATCAAATTAACACGCTAACAGACGCAGAGAGCGAGAGAGAGAGAGAGAAATAAAATATCCAAAATGTATGTGTGCTTACAACCCCCCCCCCCCCCACCACCACCAGTTATTCCTCTTTTATACACACAAACACAAACACACGCACACGCACACACACACACACGCAAACACACGTCTGACAGGAAGAGAGACTGGGAAGCCGGATTTGAAACATTTTGAAGGCGATCAATTTCACTCGAAAATTGAGACGTTGTCACCGGCGGTGAAAAAACCAAGAAGTGAGGACGCGGTGCGCGGCGGAGCGGCGGGCCGCCGAGACGGCGTCCCTCCATCTTAGTTTCCCTCGCTTGTCACTCCTTGTCCTGCACAGACAAATACACGTCGCCGGCGATCTAGAGATTGATTCTGGAGAAGAATACCGCTTCTGCTAAATATCGACGCACGTACATCAGAGCGTAGCGGGAAGCGGCTGAAGACAGGGAAAAAAATGGGACTGGCTGTCCCTGTTGGAGTCGGGCGCCGCCCCCCCCCCCCCCCCCCCCTCTACGCCCGCAAACTGAATCAGTCTGGACAAAACATTACTGTACAACAGTGAAATGGGGGGGGGGGGGGGGGGGGGCGCTCTTTGTGATCGGTTATACGTATGCACACGCTCGTTTTGTCATGGAAATTAGCCTGAAAGTGTAGCATGGTTTTAGACCGACTGCTTAAACCTCCATTTACGATTGTCCTCTCTCCTATAGGAGACGATATGGTGAGCATGCGGCGCATTTTTTTACGATATTTGTTACAAGCGGCGCGTTGTAAAGCTGTAACCTATTGAAATATTCAAACTGTTTACAGCACTGCTTTTGTCAAATTGGACAGGCGCACGTCTGACTAATAACCCACACAATAATAAAAGACTCTCGCTGACAATAATAGCAATAATGTATTCCCTCTCATCTCATTAAACACTGGAACAAATCCACATCTCCTTTCTTCTCGTTCGAGATCTCGTTCTTTTATTGTGTTTTAACAAGCATTAATTAACGGCTGACACTACGAATCACATTTAATAATGCATGGATAACATTTTGTTCGGAACATATGGCGTACTTTATTAATATTCAACATCAACTGTCATATTAGAACGGACGGCCTCGCTCAGAAATAGGCCATTTTAGGTGTGTGTGTGTGTGTGTGTGTCTGGGTAGATATGAGGAAGCAGCCAGGCCTTCTCTGATTGGTCTGTTTGCAGATAGAGGGATTTTGTTCACAGCCTGCCAGTGAGTATGTTCACAAATACCATCTTGGCGTTCGCCCCTCTCCTCCAGACTGACAGGCACCAGCTTCTCTGGGAGGAATCAAGTTGTAGTGAGAATGACTTGACGTGTGCGTGTGTGTGTGTGTGCGCGAGATTGCACGTGTGTTCGAGCTCTTAAACGCCTGTCAATTAGTTTATACATGTGCAGGTGCATTGGTAAAATAAACCCTTTGTATTCTGTTATTCATACATGTTGCTGCCAACCTCTCCCCACCACACACACACACACACACACTCTGTACAAAATGGCAGTACAAGGCGAGGGAAACAACACAACGAGACCAAGTCAACGACTTTACAACAACAGTACACAAGACCAGGTGAAAACCTAGCATGTGGCGGGACCACAACAACAACAACAACAACAACCAAGACATCACTCACTTCCACCAATGGTGTCACTCACTCACTCACTCACACACTCACTCACTCACTCACACAGTGACAGAGCATCCCGGATATACGGCTGGCACACCGGTCCACAGCGCTACACCTAATGTGTTTGTAAGTACACGGAAAAGCAGTTTTAACCCAGAACACTTACACCCTGCATTACCCCATCTGTACTAACCCACATCACCCCCCCCTGCATTAACCTCTCTGTACTAACCCCCCCCCCCCCGCGCGCGCGCGCGCATTAACCGCTGTGTACTTCCCGTTATGACACCCTGAGCCTAAGCATCACAGCATGGCGTTGCCATGGCGTCGTGCACAACGCAACCGTTCATAATTGGTACGAGACGCGCCCTCAGCGATTCAGCAACGGTTAATTAGCCTGGCGGTGGGGAGGGGATGCTAGGAGGAAGTGAAACGACGTTAGCAACACTAAGGATCCCGGAAACGCCTTTTTAGTTTTCCCGCTCCATTTGATCTGGATCACAGTCCTGGAGGGCGCAGGCTGGGGGGCAACGGACCTTGAGCTGTCAATCTGATTGGCTCTTCAAAAGGGGGGTTTCCAGCATGGAGATTGACATGGACATAGCTTATTATGGCGCCTTCTTCATCTATCCGTCTCTTATTTATCGAAAAATGCCGAAGGGGGAGTGTTGCTAGTTTGAGTCCCCCTGCCCCGTCTTCCCTGGCGAACTCTGCCGGCAGAGATGAGTTCAACTCTTGGTGGTCCGATAATGAAACACTGAAATGACGTGACTTGTATGTCGCACAACAAGCATCAAAACAGGCCTCTGAGCAGCCATTCAGCCACAAAACAACAGGGGCCAGGTGTGTGAAACAGCCCCGTTGAGCTGGGTGGTGTAAATCATCATTCATAGTCGCCCGTGTGTGACCTGCACGAGTTCGGCGTACGGCGTTTTGTCGTGTGTCACGCACCTCACAGTTTTCAAAACCGCCGAACGCAGAGCGCGCAAACGGCACATCTAAAAAAAACACTTTAGGCTGCCCACTGTGATGGAGTTAGAGAGGTGAGGACTGAGAAGATACTCACACAACCGTGTGCCCAAAGCAAAAGCAAATCTGCTAGTGCTCCCTCGCCCTTCACTGATTCTCCTCCACTACTGTTTTTTTCCCCCAACTGATATTAACTGCAGATATGGGAACACAACTCAATCGCAATTTCAAGCTTAGGATCCTTGCGGCGTTGAGTTTGAGAAACGCCGTATGCTGTTTGAGCTCACACAGCCAAACAAAACCGTACTCGAGTTTTTTTGGTGACATTCCTGGATTGACAGTTTTAGGCAATCTCAGTCTCGGTTTGCTTGGCCTACAAACCGATTTGTCAGATTTATTGAAGCAAATGGACCAAACTGAGTGTACCGAACAGAGGCACAGGGACCAAAGAAGTAATAGGTGTGAATGCACAATTTCCACTGAACCAGTAAAAATCAAGATTTCAGTGAAACCTACCAAAAGCTTTTCCTACAACTGAAGGGCCCACGTATCAGGTTGCAATCAAAGCCGCTCGGGCAAATGTGAAAACAATCTCTATTGACGCAGTATATTTCCAACAGGCGTCAACCGCATTTTTTACTGAAGCCCTCTTGACAGTTATAAAAAAAAAAGTCTTGTGATTAGTTTGCCATCCAGAGGGTAGCTACAAGTTGCTGGAACATCGCCTCACTTTGGCAACATCAACATCATTACATTGAAGACATTTCTTGATGGTGAAAAACTACTCTTTTTTTTTTTAACCGGTTGAAGGCCTCGGGGATCGGCGCGCCAGTCGAAGCTCCTCGCTCTGGAAAGGTCTGACGACGACCGGCGAATTTCAGCTGTGGTTCCTCCTCATCTTCGGGATGAAATCTACACTGACTACTTTGATGCCAGCAGAGTGAGTGTTTGAAGGTCCCATCGGACCGTACAGCAAAACCACCAGCTACCCAAAACAACAACAAGTCTGACACATTTACCATAACGGGCCGTTTCTGAACTTTGCTCCAAATGAAACGCGTCCATAAAATAAATTGTTTGTTCTGCGCTGTCGTTTGAAGTTAGATTTGTTATTTTTTTTGTTTGTTGTTTTTTTTTTTTCTCTCTCTCTCTCGCGCGCTCTTTAATGATTTCTTTTACTCAGATAATGACGGACATCATGCTGACATCTCCTTTTGCTTCATCAAGTTCCGCCGCACAATTACACGAATTTTACTTTCAATAAATTACCATATTTGCATACATCAGTCAACCCATCCAGCTGAGGCGCGGGGAAAACAATATGCATTATTAATTTCATTGTCAGTGTGTATTTGGCTAACTTGTAAGCGACTTGGACAGCCCCGTTGCCTTGATGAGGCATTTAAAACGCATCAGCGTTGTTGGCTATTTAAAAGGAAAATCAGCCGATGACACGCTTTCACACACACACACACACACACACTGACACACGCAGTGCCTAGCTTGGTGCTGAGACCACATGGGATACGCCTGTGCTGTGCTACAGTCAAAGACCCGTCAGAGGGAAAAGGCCTAGAAGACATAACCGATGCACAGCCTGAGCCCAGATCAGAGTATCAAGAGGACGGGCCAGAGCACCTGCTGCAACACACTTCCTCTAAACAAACTCAATATCGTCGGTCTTTTACGACAACGTCGATACGGACTGGAAGGGCTGCACGCATGGCGCCTCTCTGAAGCGTGATGTTGTTTTTCCTGGAGAGGGGGAAAAAAAAGCTGTTTCTGCATAATTTCGCTGCTGAAACCTTTCCATCAATGCGTTTGATTTAACTGTACTGCAGCAGCCAAATTCCTGGATATTACCTTCAAAAGGGGGCTGGGCATTATGGGATATTTTTTGTTTGGTTTGTTTTTTTCACTCTTTGAGGACAATAACGCTGGAGTTTTTAGACACATTAAAATTGATTGGTGGGTACTCTCTTGGCTTGGTTCACTTTTGAAAATTGATTACGGTTGTAAACAGCCACTATATATAACCAACACCGTTTTGCCAAATTGGCGACAATTTCGCAAGTGGAGCAGCTCCGTCCCCCTGGGTCCTAGGAGCCGCCTCGTTCAAGGGCCATTCGTTTGAGTGCATCGCTTCAACCCATACCCGTATTTGTTTGTGTTGAAGATGTTTTGCCGTGACGGAGAGAGAGAGGCAGAGGTTTCACAAGTAGAAGACGAGAGAAAGACAGCAAGTTTGATCCTTAAAAAAAAAATCGGTTAAAATGACACCGCACCGTGTTTCAAATAAAAACATCTACGGATGGCAGGGCACAAAAAAAAAAAAGACGACATGGTTGACAGCGACAAGGTTTCAAATAAACACATCTGCGGATGACAAGGTGAAAGAAGGAGAATAAAAAAGAAGTACAAAACATTGTAAGGACCAATCAGGATAAAGAAAGAAAGGTGCCTTGCCCAAAAATGGCATTGAGCGGGAGCAGACATTTATTCAGCCCTCAGGAAACCTGCAGGGCATCACCATGGCACCTCTCATCTGCTATCAGCCTTTCATCCCCCTGACGACAGCTCTTAGGTGTACTTCCAGCCCTACTCTCACAGTCTGGCTCACCCCTCTGCTAACGTCAACCGAGCAACGTCTGCGGGAAGTGGTGGTGGAGGTGGGGGGTCCACCATCTTGGAAACATTTCAGTTAATCATGTATTACAACTGTCCTTTATGAACTTAATTACTGAAAAAGCCAAGAGGCACGGTGGGCGTGATTAGCATATGAGTAGGACTTTATGCGTATGCAAATCACGCCACCACCAGTCACGCGCAAAAAAAAAAAAGATGGCAGGTTGTAACGGGAAAAGCTTGTGGATTTTAATTAGTGATCTGTGATAAGACGCCGCTAATCAAAGCGGTGGCAAGTATGTCTGCTCATCAGTGGGGAAAAATAAAATATGGCAGATAGAGGAGAGGCCAGCGTGTCAGAACTATTAGCACCGGCACCGGGGCAGAAGGAGACGCAAGGTGTTCTTCTACTGGGTCCTTGTAATCCAGGTCCTCCTAAGGCTAGGTCCTCGTAAAGGCTAGGTCCTCGTAGGCTAGGTCCTCGTAAAGCCTAGGTCCTCGTAAGGCTAGGTCGTCTGAAGGCTAGGTCTTTGTGAGGCTAAGTCCTCGCAAGTCCAGGTCCCCGTAAGGCTAGGTCCTCCTAAATCTAGGTAGTCATAGGACTAGGTCCTCCTAAGGCTAGGTCCTCCTAAGTCTAGGTCCTGGTAAGCTGGATCCTCCTAAGGCTAGGTCATCGTAAGGCTAGGTCCTCCTAAGTCTAGATAGTCATAGGGCTAGGTCCTTGTAAGGCTAGGTAGTCGTAAGGCTAGGTCCCCCTAAAGCTAGGTCCTGGTAAGCTGGATCCTGCAAAGGCTAGGTCCTCATAAGGCTAGGTCCTCTTAAGGCTAGGTCTTCATGAGGCTAAGTCCTCGCAAGTCCAGGTCCCCATAAGGCTAGGTCCTCCTAAATCTAGGTAGTCAAAGGGCTAGGTCCTTGTAAGGCTAGGTCCTCCTCAGGCTAGATCCTCCTAAAACTAGGTCCTCATAAGGCTAGGTCCTCGTAAGGCTAGGTCCTCATAAGGCTAGCTCCTTTTGTACGTTTTGAGTCACATATAGGCAAAACCTTTCGCTTTTGAAACGCCTAAAATGCATCTACATGTTTTTTACGATCGGTATTATGTAGCTTTATGTTTTTTTACTACACAGATGACCCTTGCCTCTGTCGTAAGAAAGCCACCTCCATGTTTTACGGCGCTCACTCGACAATAAAACACGTTGACCGTTTTAAGATGAGAGTGTATATGACTTGTCTAATGCGTGCGTTGCTAATGACAACGCATGGTTGTGTGGAGCGGGGGAAAAATAAAAAAAAACGGTTTAAGGGAGGGGGGGGGGGGGTCACCATCTACAACTAAAATCACGTCGAAAAAACCTCGGACAGAGACGGCCGTTTCATTCCCCTTCTTCTTTCCACCTCATTCCAGAGTCGCCGCCAGAGTCCTATGCCGTGGCGGTTTTCGCAGACACGGGCGTCGGCGGCAACGGCGGCTGAGAGCCATTGAGCGTGGCGGAGTGGACGCGAGCGCAGCGCACCCAGAGTGAGGCATCATGGGAGCCGGGACTCTGGAGTTGGCGCTTCATCTGCCAGACCTAATGATGGCATCCACCTGCTGTTTTTATGGGCACAGCTGGAGCAGCCAAGCTCCCATTTGGCCCAGAGCAGGCAATCTTTCTCTCTCCCTCCCTCTCTCTCTCTCTCTCTCTGCCTCTCCCCCTCTCTCTCTCTTTCGCAACCCTCTCCCTCCCACTTATTCTCCCTCTGTCGCTGGCTGTCTGTCTATCTCTCCCTCTCTTGCCCTGTTCGCTTTCGCATCCTCTCTCTCTGTCTCTCTCTTTTACCTCATCCTGTTTCTCCCTTTCAGCCAATTTTTCTTTTCTCTCTCTCTCTCTCTCTCTCTCTCTCTCTCTCTCTCTCTCTCTCTCTCTCTCTCTCTCTCTCTCTCTCTCACTCTCTTCCTCCCTCTCTCTCAATATCTCTCTCTATTCTTTGTGGCTCATTGGCCTGATGTTCTTTTTATGGTCAACACCCAGGAGTCTGTCCTCTGATCCGCTCTGGCCTCGTGTGTTGCAGGGGAGGGAGGGAGGGAGATAGGGAGGGAGGGGGGGGAGATAGGGTGGGGGGGGGGGGGGCAGAGACCCACAAGGTGCTCAGCCAGCGGAGAGCGGCGAGGGCGATATGTCACGCAGCGACGTGATGACCTCGACCGATCGACCTTGCAGGGCTCCCACTGCGCTCGCGGCTCTGTAGCGTCCAAAGCCAAAACTCACCTCCCCCCCCCCCCCACAGCCCAAAAACATAACTACCATCTTTCAGTGCGATAATATCTGTGAATATTAAAACTGCTGAGGTTGAAGAAGAGGAGTTGAACGAAGACATGAAGCGTAGGGCCACAGGTGGAAATCGAACCTGGGTCCCTTCAAGGCGTAGTGTCAGTGTTTTTCAACCTGTGGTACGCGAGGGTACTGCAGGCGGTACGCAGGATTTTATTCTTGTAAGTAAACACATTCGCAATAATAGGCAAAATAATATAGATACATTGAAAATAAATATATTATTAAAATATTGATTGTATTGTAAGTATTGTTCAGTACATAAAGTATTATGGCTTGTTGTCATTTCAAAAATAGTGTCACTTTGTGCATTTCATCATATGGTAGCGGATGAGGTGTCATATCCTCCCCCCCCCCCCCCCCCCCCCACACACACACACACACTATGTAAAGCGCTTTGGGTGTCTTGAAAAGCGCTATATAAATGCAATGAATTATTATTATATTATTATTATTATTATTATTATTATTATTATTATTATTATATGTTTTCCATTGATGTGTAGTGTTCATTTGTGTTGTCTTTCCGCTGTTTCCCACTGGCCTGCATGTGTATTAATCTGTTGTACAGTTTGCATGAAAGGTCTTGTTGACAATTTAGTTGTAGTACACCTAAAGTCAACGGTTGGGAACCACTGGCCTGTAGGTTAGCGCACTAGCGGGTGGAGCCGCCCCCAATCTAAATGATTCTCAAGAAATATTGGCAAACTATACGGTATCTTTCACTCTTGGCAAACTATTGGTATCTTTCTCTCTTGGCAAACCTTTGGTATCTTTCTGTCTTGGCAAACTTTTGGTATCTTGTCTTTCTTGGCAAACTATTGGTATCTTTCTCTCTTGGCAAACCTTTGGTATCTTTTCTTTCTTGGCAAACTATTGCTCTCCACACCATTTTAGGAAATAGTTAATTGGACATTCAGACACACTTGCGGTACAACAGACAAGTGAGATTTGAACTACATCTCTTTCCGCCAAGAAGTCTCCTCCATGAGCTTCTCATATGTGTTTCAACGATCAAATGAACTATTGAATGAATTACTATTAAATATTAAATGACCTATATCCTTTATGCGTGTGTCGGGGCAAAGGATTGCAGTGCAAAAGGAGGACCCGTTTACATCAAAGGCCTCCAGATAACCTAACTAGCGGTCCACTCAGTATCCACGCTCCGAGATGTGAAGATTAAAAGACCGCTTTCTAAATAAAATAGCCCCCCCGTCGGATCGACACGCGGCGATGATCAGGGGATGAACCCGATCGAGAGCCACCTATAGAGCGGCGCAGGGATGACGTATTTCTGTAGGCCAACCCGGAAGTTAGCATCTCCCTGGGTTCCCTTGACAACAAGCCAATGGGGTTTTTCCCATTGGATTTTGCATTATTGCAGAAAATAAGCTCTGTGGCAAACAAACGTTTATGATACTCACACGTTTTGTTAAGCGAGATAATCTTTACCAATGAACACTACTTTTATGACTTTTGAAGCGTAAATGCAATCGCCAGAATTTTGTAAAGACACGTAAAAGCTTCAAAATTCACGAGTGGGGTACTTACCGACGTATCTTAAGTCGTAAAACAAAACGTGTAAATCTCTGTGTAAAACCACAGACCTTATTTCAGCCATCTCACCAAAAACCCATTCAGAAAAACCCGTTGACTTCGAGATGAGGGGAACCGGAAGCTAACATGCTAACGGACTTCCGGGTTTCAGGACTCATCCCTGCACCGCTCCGTTGCGGCAGGTGTTTTCTGCACAACTCCTGGCCGACTTTGCCGGAGTTTGCACTAAAAATAGGGGCAACAAATCATGTCTGGTAGACAGGCTGAAATTACCCAACAGCAGCGGTGAGTGAGGGAGGGAGGGAGGGAGGAAGGGGAAAAAAAAAGAGAAAAAAAATCACGATCGCAGCTCAGTCCCGTCAAAAACCCATGTCGTCCTCGGAGAGAGGCGTTGCCTTGACAACATGTCAATATCGCTCAGAGAGCTTCGCCGCGAGCGCCGGCACTCAGGGAAACATCACTTACACCGACCGCTTTACAACTGACACCAAAAATAAAAACACACACACACACACACACACCGCATCTCAGCAGTTGATCTCTGAGACCACTTTTTCTTTCTTTCTTTCTTTCTTTTTTTTTATACCCACCCACCCCCCCCTGTTTTTTTTTGGGTGAAAAGTAAGACACTTCTTTGTTGATCACTGTCAACGCGCCTTACCGGACCAGACGGCGCTGCTGTCTAACTTTCAGCGGCGAACAGCCGTCTGTCGGGGAGATCTAACGTTCGACGTGGTGGTGGTGGTGGTGGTGGAGGAGAGAAAAAGAAAACGGAGAAAGAAAAAAAAAAAAGGGAATCGTTCTCCATCAGTTTAGCCCCACCGGTTTGACTGCTTCTTAAAACCTGTCACTCACACACACACACACACACACACACACCCCCCACGCCCCGCTGGAAGCCGTCAGTATGATTGAATACAACGTCGTATTAGCACTGACAACTACGACCACACTTAAGTAGACCTGAGCGAAAACACAACGCTTGGGCTTGCCACACACAGAGACACACAGACACACACAGAAACACACACACAGAGACACACAGACACACACATACACACACAGAAACACACACAGACACATACACACACACAGAAACACATGCAGACATACAGACACACACAGACACAGACACACACACACAGCCACACACACACACACACACACACACACACTTCTGGACTCACTCCATCACAGTACAGTATGGTGCTGAGGAAGGATGCAGATCAGCCGGCCGTTAGCCGTGTTATTTTCCTACATGTTAATGTTACAATCTCGGAAGAAGAAGAAGAAGAAGAAGAAGAAGAAGAAGAAGAAGAAGAAGAAGAAGAAGAAGAAGAAGAAGAAGAGGTTGTGAATATGCATATCAGCGGTCCCTTTCCTGCCACTTCTCTTGTTTGGACAGGCACCCTTGGGTGCTTCAGGCTCTCTGTCTCTCCAGGGGGGGGAGGAGGGTGGGAGGGCGTGGGGGGGGGGGAGACGAGAGAGAGAGAGAGGGTCGCTTTGCCGAGAGCGATTTGTTCCTGGGGGCCATTACGCCCGCTGAATAAACATGAGGCCGCACCTCCGCGCGCCCACACTTGTAACGGGGTCGGAGGTCATGTTTGCGAGAACGGCGGATCCACTTACAATCAAAATGTGTTTGGAGGACAGGCCAACTTGGACTGTATTTTGAGGGGGGGAGGGGGGGGGGGGGGGCAGGGGGGGGGTAGTTATCCAGTATTAATGAAGCCTATCTGAAATGTATTTACATCCGTCTCGACGACTCATAAGATACGGTCGAACGTCGCCAAGTTAGCGAACATTAAGTCGGCGGTTTTTAAAGTTTGACCCGGTTGAACGTTGCTCCGTCGCCATGCCGACGTTTTCGTCGAAGTATTCTGTAGGATTTTATGTGTCAGGATAGTTGTTCCATCATTTATTTATGACTTATTATAGTTTTATTCATGAATGAGATTATTATTATTCACAGGGGCAGACCCTTTTTCCCTCTGCCCTTTATATAATAATCATCGGCTGTCCGACAGCCTGTGGACGTTTCAGGGCAACGCCTTTTGGTTTTGATGCAACCGAAAAGTGAACTTATGATGATGAGGGGTTGCGTGGAAGTGAGTCCGCTAAAAGACGCGTATGAAAGACTTTACTTTCCGTTGCGTGAATAGTTTGATACGCGGCGTAAGCACTTTTCATGTTGCGGATGAAACCCCAACAAGAGGGGAGGGAATTGCACCGAGCTTTTCCTCTATATATGGATGATACTACATGAAGATTTATTTATTTATTTATTTATTCATGATCAGAGGATTAACAAGAACGATAAACCCCTGCGATATTTAGATTTTGTCGAAAAAAACTAAGCACACAAGTTGTTTCGTGTTTTTCGTCGTCGCACTCGAAGCGTTTTTCTTTTTTCCGACCAGAAGTTGTGTTTGTTACAAAGCGGTTAGTTTTCACGCAGACCGCTATTCCCCCCGCTGCGCCCTTTTCCTTTTTTTTCTTCTCCTTCCCCTCTCTCCCATTATTAAACAAATATGATGCATGGCCAGCGCAGGGCAACTTTCCTCCTTAATTGTTATTTCTTATCGAGGAACTTCGTCTCTTCCCCTTCTTCTCCTCCTCCTCGTTCCAATTAAAGAAGAAAAAGCAAATTTGTCTTTGGCCTTTCTCTCCTCCGAGTGGGTTTCCACCCGCTACTAAATCATTCAGGAGTGCTGGGCGTCTCATTAGCCCGCTTAGCTAAACTTCCGGAGAAATCAAATGAATCTGGAGTCAGAATTAAAGCACTGCCTTGTGAGCTCATGGGCCACTTTCTTTTTTTTTTTTCTCCCCCCCCTCTCTCTCTCCTCTCCTCCTCTCTCTCTCTCTCCCTCTTTCTCATTTACTTAAAAAAATAATAAACAGTAGAAAAAGACCTGCAGTTTAAGATTTAAAGCACTGCAGTGTTGAAGGCAAGGCTTAAACGGACCCTTGGGCACTTTTGTACAATTTCAGTTTGGGGGGGGGGGGGGGGGGGGAACCGAGTCCGATGCCGCAATTAAAATTCTCCCTGCCCAGTGGGACGGTTGAGGCTCGGACATCTGCGTTGAGATATTGGGTAAAAAACCGAAAAAGTTGGTGCGTTGCTGATTATGAGGGAGATATTTGAGGGATGTTTTTTTGTGTGTGTGTGTGTGTGTTTATAGACCCAGTAAATATTATATTTGTGGGTGAGATAAGAATGCACACTGACCGGTACCAGATTGTATCGGGATATCAAGGCGAGGGTAATCAAATATAATAGACAGTTTCGGTTTTGAAAATTGAAATAGCCTCTGGCGCCCGCTGAATATAAAAAGCGTTGAAGATGAATCTTCGCTGTTATTTGTTTTTTATTGTCCAATACCGAGTCGATACTTTTTTCCGCCAATCGCTTGTTGTTTGGAGACCATTTCTTTGGATGGAGTGAGCGATATCAAAACTGGACCAAATCGTAATTTGAGATTTTACTCTGTATTCAATCATTTCCTGAAGAAGATTTCTCAAATCAAAGTTGGGATCACCCCCAATAAAGACCACACTTGAGATAACCTCACCACATGTATAACATAACCATATATAACACATATAACACATATAACATACAACTGAGCAGCTCTGAAACAAAAGCCTATGTTACACCTTCATGATTGATCTGTGGTACGAGTTAAACAGTACAAACATGAATACTAATAAGTAATAGTAGTAAAGGATTTCCTTCACAAATACACAAATGGATGATTTCTACATCTCGGATATCTTTGGCCTTTGTTTTGTTTTCCCTTCATTGTCTTTCTACAAAAAAAAGACAGCAGCCACCCCACCAGGGCCTTCCACCCCCCCCCCCCCCCCGCCCCTCCTCCGCCGCGGTGCGCTACGTTAGCTTATGGACAGCGGACGGCGAGCCTCCGATGTGCGGCGGCTTCGGGCGCTCGGGAACCGGATCAGGCCGGTCGGATCTCGTCAGTCCGCTGGGTGACGAGATGAAAACAGCCGTTCGGACCCCCCATCCCCAAGGCCCCCTCCTCCCACCACCTCCCACCTCTCCTCCCTCCTCTCCTCCCCCCGCCCCCTCCTTCCGTCCCGCCTCCTCTCCTCGTCCTCACCGGGGCGCCCCTCCCCCCCCAGCTCTCGTGGTGAGAGGCCTGGGACACGCTGACCAGACTGCTGGTCGTGTGTGTGTGTCGGTTGAAGGATAAAACATAAAACACACGTACAAAAAAGTACTCGTATTAAAATGAAAGAAGGAAACGTGAGAACATTAGGATGGAAAGGTGGAGAAGAAGAAGGGAAAAATAAGCATGATTTATTTAGTCTGTTTACTGTTTTTATTTTTATTTTTTACATTTGATATAAAAATTGATAGGTAGCCCCAAAAGTAGAACCTGAAAATTCAAGGGGAAGTGTGTGTGTGTGTGTGTGTGTGTATGAGATCTTTGTGAGAAAGAGTGAGCGTGTGTGTGGTTGTCTATCAGTGAGTGTTTGTGTATCTGTATGTGTGTGTGTGTGTGTGTGTGTATGTGTGTGTGTGTGTGTGTGTGTGAGGGGGGGGCTCTACACTCTTTGAGCTCTCTTCACCCACACACCCACTCACCACACCCCCCACCCCCCACACACACACACCCCCCACACCACACACGCGCAATCAAGTTCAATTTCTGTGTCTCGGCATTTACGCGGCAGCGAAAGAAAGTTAACCAGCGAAGAAGTTAAGACTTAAGGATCTCAAGGTGATAATTAAAGACTCCTATAATTGCTACCAGGTGAATAACACTCAATCACATTTAATTATCACTGCCGAGCGAGACGCCGGAATGTAATTACAGTGTTTTCATAGGAATATTATTTTCCAAGGGGGCTTTCAGCCTTATTAGCTCCCCCTGAATGAGTGACAGCGGAGAGGGGGAGAAGGAGGAGAGGAGCGCACCGCCGCCCCACCGTCGCCGCCGCCGCCGCCCTGCTGCTGCTGGTGGTTGGAGCCAGGGAGGCGACATCATCATCACGTTGCTCGGTCGCCACGGCGATTCCAAAAAACGGCACGCGCGGCGTACCTCACGTGGCCTCTTCTGCGAGATGGCCATCCGTGACTCGCCTGTGGCCACTTGCAGATGTTTGAACCCTGATTCTAAGTTTGGAAGCGGCGTGCCGAAACAATTGACAGACAAACGTGTGTGTGTGTGTTGTGTGTGTGTGTGTGTGTGTGTGTGTGTGTGGGGTACAGTAACATATGAACGTCGTGTGCGTGGCTTCACAGTCTGCTGCGCGCCATATTCCCCTGCATGCGTTTCAAAGACTATACATTTCTTAACGTACAGTGCGCGCATAGTCCTCTGTTAAACGCAAGGAGGGCATTAGCATTCGCTGAGTGAATGTGTGCCACGTGCACACACACACCACACACACCACACACACACACACACACACACACACCACACACACACACCGCAGACACACCCACAAGCCCCCATTGGGCTCACCATTAAAACTTTGGGCCAAGTTAATTCCATACTTGCACATATTCATACTCTATAGCATCCTCAGTTCATCTGGGTCTCCTCTCTCCTCTCTCTCTCCCTTTTACATCCTCAATGAAAACCACGTCTTGCAACCACCCAAACATACCCCATTTAAATGCAAAGGGGCGCGGCCCGCAGAGAGGAGGGAGAGGAGGGGGGGAGGTGTAGAGGAGGCGGGGGGGGGGGTGCGATAGTGAACACCCGTTAAGTGTCGTCCATTAAGCGAGGGCGGTAATAGATAATTAAGGCGCGATGCAAATAAGGGTGAGGAGGTGAGCCTACTTTGAGGCAAC
>JAOPHQ010001049.1:0-26891 GCA_030340625.1 Merluccius polli | reverse complement strand
TATGTACTTTTACACTGAGTACTTCTACAGTATATACTTCTACACCGAGTACTTCTACATTGAGTACCTCGTCAGTATGTACTTCTACACTAAGTAATTCTACACCAAGTTATTCTACACTTAGTACTTCTACACTATGTACTTCAACACCGAGTACTAGTACTTCAACAATACTCCTACACCGAGTACTTCTACACTGAGTACTTCTACACCAAGTACTTCTACACTGAGTACTTCTACAGTATCTACTTCTACACCCAGTACTTCTACACCCAGTACTTTGTCATGTACTTCTACACTGAGTTATTCTACATTGAGTACTTCTACAGTATGTACTTCTACACCCAGTACTTCTACACCCAGTACTTCGTCATGTACTTCTACACTATGTACTTCTACACCCAGTACTTCTACAGTATATACTTCTACACCGAGTACCTCTACACAAGTATTTCTACACAAGCACTTCTACACCGAGTATTTCTACACCGAGTACTTCTACAGTATGTACTTCTACACCGAGTGCTACACTACTTCTAGTACTTCAACAGTACTTCTACAGCGAGTACTTCTATACCGAGTACTTCTACACTGAGTAGTTCTACACAAGTACTTATACACCGAGTACTTCTACACTGAGTACTTCTACACCGAATACTTCTACACTGAGTACTTCTACGCCGAGTACTTCTACAGTATGTACTTTTACACTGAGTACTTCTACACCGAATACTTCTACACTGAGTACTTCTATGCCGAGTACTTCTACAGTATGTACTTTTACACTGAGTACTTCTATACTTCTACACCGAGTAATTATTGAGTACCTCGTCAGTATGTACTTCTACACTAAGTAATTCTACACCAAGTTATTCTACACTTACACTATGTACTTCAACACCGAGTACTAGTACTTCAACAATACTCCTACACCGAGTACTTCTACACCGAGTACTTCTACACCAAGTACTTCTACACTGAGTACTTCTACAGTATGTACTTCTACACCCAGTACTTCTACACCCAGTACTTTGTCATGTACTTCTACACTGAGTTATTCTACATTGAGTACTTCTACAGTATGTACTTCTACACCCAGTACTTCGTCATGTACTTCTACACTATGTACTTCTACACCGAGTACTTCTACAGTATATACTTCTACACCGAGTATTTCTACATTGAGTACCTCGTCAGTATGTACTTCTACACCGAGTACTTCTACACTTCTACAGTGTACTTCTACACCCAGTACTTCTACACCCAGTACTTTGTCATGTACTACTACACCGAGTTCTCCTACACTGAGTACTTCTACACTATGTACTCTACACCGAGTGCTACACTACTTCTAGTACTTCAACAGTACTTCTACACAGAGTACTTCTACACAGAGTACTTCTACACTATGTACTTCAACACCGAGTACTAGTACTTCAACAATACTCCTACACCGAGTACTTCTACACCAAGTACTTCTACACTGAGTACTTCTACAGTATCTACTTCTACACCCAGTACTTCTACACAAGTACTTCTACACCGAGTATTTCTACATTGAGTACCTCGTCAGTATGTACTTCTACACTGAGTACTTCTACACTGAGTACTTCTACAGTATGTACTTCTACACCGAGTGCTACACTACTTCTAGTACTTCAACAGTACTTCTACACCGAGTACTTCTATACCGAGTACTTCTATACTGAGTAGTTCTACACAAGTACTTCTACACCGAGTATTTCTACATTGAGTACCTCGTCAGTATGTACTTCTACACCGAGTACTTCTACACTGAGTACTTCTACAGTATGTACTTCTGCACCCAGTACTTCTACACCCAGTACTTCTACTTCAAGTATTTCAACAGTACTTCTACACCGAGTACTTCTACACTGAATACTTCTACACTGAGTACATCTACACAGAGTACTTCTACACCGAGTATTTCTACACTGAGTACTTCGTCAGTATGTACTTCCACACCGAGTACTTCTACACTGAGTACTTTGTCAGTATGTACTTCTACACCGAGTACTTCTACACTGAGTACTTCTACACCGAGTATTTCTACACTGAGTACTTCGTCAGTATGTACTTCAACACCGAGTACTTCTACACCGAGTACTTCGTCAGTATTTACTTCTACACTGAGTAATTCTACACTATGTACTTCTACACTGAGTACTTCTACTTCTAGTACTTCAACAGTACTTCTACACTGAATACTTCTATACCGTGTACTTCTACACTGAGTACTTCTATACCAAGTATTTCTACACCGAGTACTTCTACTTCTAGTATTTCAAAAGTACTTCTACACGGAGTACTTCTACACCGAATACTTCTATACTGAGTACTTCTACACTGAGTACTTCTACGCTGAGTACTTCTACAGTATGTACTTTTACATTGAGTACTTCTACACCGAATACTTCCATACTGAGTACTTGTACGCCGAGTACTTCTACAGTATGTACTTTTACACTGAGTACTTCTACAGTATATACTTCTACACCGAGTACTTCTACATTGAGTACCTCGTCAGTATGTACTTCTACACTAAGTAATTCTACACCAAGTTATTCTACACTTAGTACTTCTACACTATGTACTTCAACACCGAGTACTAGTACTTCAACAATACTCCTACACCGAGTACTTCTACACTGAGTACTTCTACACCAAGTACTTCTACACTGAGTACTTCTACAGTATCTACTTCTACACCCAGTACTTCTACACCCAGTACTTTGTCATGTACTTCTACACTGAGTTATTCTACATTGAGTACTTCTACAGTATGTACTTCTACACCCAGTACTTCTACACCCAGTACTTCGTCATGTACTTCTACACTATGTACTTCTACACCCAGTACTTCTACAGTATATACTTCTACACCGAGTACCTCTACACAAGTATTTCTACACAAGCACTTCTACACCGAGTATTTCTACACCGAGTACTTCTACAGTATGTACTTCTACACCGAGTGCTACACTACTTCTAGTACTTCAACAGTACTTCTACACCGAGTACTTCTATACCGAGTACTTCTACACTGAGTAGTTCTACACAAGTACTTATACACCGAGTACTTCTACACTGAGTACTTCTACACCGAATACTTCTACACTGAGTACTTCTACGCCGAGTACTTCTACAGTATGTACTTTTACACTGAGTACTTCTACACCGAATACTTCTACACTGAGTACTTCTATGCCGAGTACTTCTACAGTATGTACTTTTACACTGAGTACTTCTATACTTCTACACCGAGTAATTATTGAGTACCTCGTCAGTATGTACTTCTACACTAAGTAATTCTACACCAAGTTATTCTACACTTACACTATGTACTTCAACACCGAGTACTAGTACTTCAACAATACTCCTACACCGAGTACTTCTACACCGAGTACTTCTACACCAAGTACTTCTACACTGAGTACTTCTACAGTATGTACTTCTACACCCAGTACTTCTACACCCAGTACTTTGTCATGTACTTCTACACTGAGTTATTCTACACTGAGTACTTCTACAGTATGTACTTCTACACCCAGTACTTCGTCATGTACTTCTACACTATGTACTTCTACACCGAGTACTTCTACAGTATATACTTCTACACCGAGTATTTCTACATTGAGTACCTCGTCAGTATGTACTTCTACACCGAGTACTTCTACACTTCTACAGTGTACTTCTACACCCAGTACTTCTACACCCAGTACTTTGTCATGTACTACTACACCGAGTTCTCCTACACTGAGTACTTCTACACTATGTACTCTACACCGAGTGCTACACTACTTCTAGTACTTCAACAGTACTTCTACACAGAGTACTTCTACACAGAGTACTTCTACACTATGTACTTCAACACCGAGTACTATTACTTCAACAATACTCCTACACCGAGTACTTCTACACCAAGTACTTCTACACTGAGTACTTCTACAGTATCTACTTCTACACCCAGTACTTCTACACAAGTACTTCTACACCGAGTATTTCTACATTGAGTACCTCGTCAGTATGTACTTCTACACTGAGTACTTCTACACTGAGTACTTCTACAGTATGTACTTCTACACCGAGTGCTACACTACTTCTAGTACTTCAACAGTACTTCTACACCGAGTACTTCTATACCGAGTACTTCTATACTGAGTAGTTCTACACAAGTACTTCTACACCGAGTATTTCTACATTGAGTACCTCGTCAGTATGTACTTCTACACCGAGTACTTCTACACTGAGTACTTCTACAGTATGTACTTCTGCACCCAGTACTTCTACACCCAGTACTTCTACTTCAAGTATTTCAACAGTACTTCTACACCGAGTACTTCTACACTGAATACTTCTACACTGAGTACATCTACACAGAGTACTTCTACACCGAGTATTTCTACACTGAGTACTTCGTCAGTATGTACTTCCACACCGAGTACTTCTACACTGAGTACTTTGTCAGTATGTACTTCTACACAGAGTACTTCTACACTGAGTACTTCTACACCGAGTATTTCTACACTGAGTACTTCGTCAGTATGTACTTCAACACCGAGTACTTCTACACCGAGTACTTCGTCAGTATTTACTTCTACACTGAGTAATTCTACACTATGTACTTCTACACTGAGTACTTCTACTTCTAGTACTTCAACAGTACTTCTACACTGAATACTTCTATACCGTGTACTTCTACACTGAGTACTTCTATACCAAGTATTTCTACACCGAGTACTTCTACTTCTAGTATTTCAAAAGTACTTCTACACGGAGTACTTCTACACCGAATACTTCTATACTGAGTACTTCTACACTGAGTACTTCTACGCTGAGTACTTCTACAGTATGTACTTTTACATTGAGTACTTCTACACCGAATACTTCCATACTGAGTACTTGTACGCCGAGTACTTCTACAGTATGTACTTTTACACTGAGTACTTCTACAGTATATACTTCTACACCGAGTACTTCTACATTGAGTACCTCGTCAGTATGTACTTCTACACTAAGTAATTCTACACCAAGTTATTCTACACTTAGTACTTCTACACTATGTACTTCAACACCGAGTACTAGTACTTCAACAATACTCCTACACCGAGTACTTCTACACTGAGTACTTCTACACCAAGTACTTCTACACTGAGTACTTCTACAGTATCTACTTCTACACCCAGTACTTCTACACCCAGTACTTCGTCATGTACTTCTACACTATGTACTTCTACACCCAGTACTTCTACAGTATATACTTCTACACCGAGTACCTCTACACAAGTATTTCTACACAAGCACTTCTACACCGAGTATTTCTACACCGAGTACTTCTACAGTATGTACTTCTACACCGAGTGCTACACTACTTCTAGTACTTCAACAGTACTTCTACACCGAGTACTTCTATACCGAGTACTTCTACACTGAGTAGTTCTACACAAGTACTTATACACCGAGTACTTCTACACTGAGTACTTCTACACCGAATACTTCTACACTGAGTACTTCTACGCCGAGTACTTCTACAGTATGTACTTTTACACTGAGTACTTCTACACCGAATACTTCTACACTGAGTACTTCTATGCCGAGTACTTCTACAGTATGTACTTTTACACTGAGTACTTCTATACTTCTACACCGAGTAATTATTGAGTACCTCGTCAGTATGTACTTCTACACTAAGTAATTCTACACCAAGTTATTCTACACTTACACTATGTACTTCAACACCGAGTACTAGTACTTCAACAATACTCCTACACCGAGTACTTCTACACCGAGTACTTCTACACCAAGTACTTCTACACTGAGTACTTCTACAGTATGTACTTCTACACCCAGTACTTCTACACCCAGTACTTTGTCATGTACTTCTACACTGAGTTATTCTACACTGAGTACTTCTACAGTATGTACTTCTACACCCAGTACTTCGTCATGTACTTCTACACTATGTACTTCTACACCGAGTACTTCTACAGTATATACTTCTACACCGAGTATTTCTACATTGAGTACCTCGTCAGTATGTACTTCTACACCGAGTACTTCTACACTTCTACAGTGTACTTCTACACCCAGTACTTCTACACCCAGTACTTTGTCATGTACTACTACACCGAGTTCTCCTACACTGAGTACTTCTACACTATGTACTCTACACCGAGTGCTACACTACTTCTAGTACTTCAACAGTACTTCTACACAGAGTACTTCTACACAGTGTACTTCTACACTGAGTAGTTCTACACCGAGTATTTCTACAGTATGTACTTCTACACTGAGTCTACGCCGAGTACTTGTACAGTATATACTTCTACACTGAGTACTGCTACACTGAATACTTACATGAATACTCGTGTTTTGAAATCTGATTCCAGATTCATGTTCTGTATTTGTGTCCATTTGTGTTTTGTTTGTGTGTACTTTTTATTATTATGTGTGTTTGTAAACATTTGTATGGGTGTGTATGTGCATTGTGTATTGTGTGTGTGTGTGTGTGTGTGTGTGTGTGTGTGTGTGTGTGTGTGTGTGTGTGTGGTTTTAGGAACATGGTGACACTTTATTGTGACATTAACATGCTGGATATCTCCATGAGAGGTGAGACATGAGATATAAACTGACCTCCTGTCTGGTTGAAGCGCTGCTTCAGAATCTCAATGCTGACTTTGAAGTCCTGCTGGGAACCCAGAGAGCGTCCAGTGTTCCTCTCCAGGTAGTCTGGATCATCTCTGGTGAGCTGGTCCATCCAGGACTGTTTGAATACCGTTTTCTGAATATTGCTGTCATAGTAAACAAACTGAAGTTCATCCACCATCCCAACAGACACAAACTCTGGGAAGTTTGATACTCCAGACGACCCCGTGTAGAAATACTTCAGAGAGTGAACCACTGTAGACAGACAGACAGACAGACAGGCAGACAGACAGACAGACAGACAGACAGACAGACAGACAGACAGACAGACAGACAGACAGACGGGTTAATACTGTACATCACTGTGTGTGTGTGTGTGTGTGTGTGTGTGTGTGTGTGTGTGTGTGTGTGTGTGTGTGTGTGTGTGTGTGTGCGCGTGCGTGCGTGCGTGCGTGAGGATTTAACAATAATGTAGAAAAGGTTAATAATAAGATATCTCTGAGTATATTAAAAGTGAACTCTAAATAGACATTGGATTGACTCCAAACTGAAGTTTAATGTTTGGTAACGATTATAGATTGAACATTTATTAAATAGCCTACGTCATCAAACGGCCAGTAGGTTAGTTTCGTTTTGACGGTTCCGATATAAAATAAATGCTCTTAGTTTAAATATTCAAAGTAAATGATTAATCATGTAGTGGATGAGTTGGTCACCACTAACGCTTTAACGATGAACTATTAAATGTACCAACTAACGCTAACGCTTTAACGATAACTATTAAATGTACCAACTAATGCTAACGCTTTAACGATAACTATTAAATGTACCAACTAAAACACGGTCTCCTTTCGGAAAGCTACTTTTGAATAGTAACGCACTTGTGGAGCAGTCTTACCTGAGGACACACCGTGACAACCAACCAACAGCAGGAGCCCTATTAGCGCCTTCATCTCCATGGGTTTAGAAGAACTTCTTGAGGACTTCATCAACAGAGATGGACTCAGACGGAGCGACCAGGAAACCTGCGGACGACACACCAAACCAGAGGCACGCGGCCGGTTTGGACCAATAGGAATTCAATACGGCTGCGCGTCATTCGTTTCCAGGTGAAGCTCACAAACAGACGCTGTCACAGCGATTAAGTTTCGTGTTACTTTTTATTCATTGTTCTTACAATATAATGTTCAGCTATATATAATGTTAAGCTGTATGTAAAGTTCAGCTATATATAATGTTCAGTTATATATAATGTTGAGATATAGCCTATATAATATTCTGCTATAATGTTCAGCAATATACAGTATAATGTTCAGCATAATGTTCATATATGTTCAGCTATAATGTAGCATCAATAACACTTACCCAATTGATTTTCAACTGAGCAAAGAGGCTTATACTGTGTGTGTATGTGTGGCGCATATTGTTTGTGTGTGTGTGTGTGTGTGTGTGTGTGTGTGTGTGTGTGTGTGTGGCGCGTATTGTTTGTGTGTGTGTGTGTGTGTGTGTGTGTGTGTGTGTGTGTGTGTGTGTTGTGATTCACAGGCGTGTAAAAGGAAAGCGAAAGTCAAAGAGAGACAGACACACACTTTTAGTACGCAATACAACACAACACAATACAACAATCTGACCTTTAGACTTATTGGGGTTATGGCTTTCAGAAATTAATAGTGAAAATAAACCACGTGGTTTTCCCAAAAGGAAACTGACATCTTGTCTTCGGCGTGGGTTCAGAATGAGGGGACGCGTGGCGGAGATCAGTTTTCTATGCCTGAACACTTCAATTACTGCTGAAGGAGGGGAAATGGACAGGTCCTCATGTGACATGATATGACATGATGTACACAAGCACATAGGTGTGTGTGTTAGTGTATGTGTGCATGTGTGTGTGTGCATTTGTGTGTGTGTATGTGTGAAGTCTGTAATCCACCTGCAGGAGGAGTCAGGCCCATATTATGAATGAATAAAAGTCTGCCATTTGCCATCTCTATTCTATTCAAACGAATTACAGCTTATATTTGTCCATTCAAATCCCCTAAAGCTTAAGCTATAAACATAACAACCTAACTTATAAACCTTACCTCTAAACTTAGCCTATAAACTTCACTAAATGAAATGACCTAACCTAACAACCTAATAAGATTGTTGAAAATATATATTGGCTCAACATTTTAATGTATTTTATTGACAGAATAACCCAAAGCAAGAGAACAGGGATTTAAACATGTGGATAATTAAGACAACTTTCATATATAATCAAATTCCAAACAATCACATAAAATGTCCAACAAAGACCATTAAAACCTAAAGCAGCCGAGCTTGATTTAGGTAATGCGATTCTCTAGCGAGCACAACTCTAAAATAATCTATTTTTCAGAAAACACATTCAATTAATCCATTATTGTATAAAAACTTGACTAAATCTGGTATGAAATGCTCCCAGAGTCTCTGTCCAACATCTTGATTCAGAATCTTTAAACATAACAGATAGAACTGATCCAAGTCCCCATTTAATAGAATTCTTATTAAGAGTTATTTTCCTGTTAATTATTACTTTGATATATTTAAAGTATACAATCATTTAATCTATTTACACTTTTCTTAAGGATTGATGGTTGCTTTCAAAATAAAAGTACATATGAATATTATTGTAACTTAGCAAATATATCATCTGAAGTTAGGTGAGATCCCAAGCCTGTTAGTAAGGATTATAAAAGATCAGCAATCCCCTCCCTGCTGGTTTAGAAAAGCTGAACGTGAGAAGCCTCTTCATGATTCAACTTTGACCCTAAACAGCAAAGAAGAACAAGTCAGGATTAAAACATTTATCACTCGTCAAGATATCACTGTGATGATGTACTGATAAAATATTACTGTCAATATATTACTGTGAAGAAGTATTATTAAAATATTACTATTACTTACCGTAAACATATTACTGTTAATATATTACTATGATGAAGTATTGTTAACATATGACATGTATGTAAATACATGACTGTGATGATATACTGCATTAATGTACTGTAAAGATATTCTCACCCTCCCACCCATCCTCTAAATGTTGTGATGTCACACAATACTGACTATGTGGTCAGAGGTTGGGCCTCGGGAGCTGGACTCTGTTCCTCAGTGGTCCCAGAGCTGCTGTGAGAACCTGGTAAGTAGCACAACGTGAGGAGGAGAAGTCATGACTGAGCTCCATGTATCTAGATCAACAGAGCTGTATAGTCCAGTGAGCTACATGTATCTAGATCAACAGAGCTGTATAGTCCAGTGAGCTCCATGTATCTAGATCAACAGAGCTGTATAGTCCAGTGAGCTACATGTATCTAGACCAACAGAGCTGTATAGTCCAGTGAGCTACATGTATCTAGACCAACAGAGCTGTATAGTCCAGTGAGCTACATGTATCTAGAGTCTAGATACATGTAGCTCACTGGACTATACAGCTCTGTTGGTCTAGATACATGGAGCTCACTGGACTATACAGCTCTGTTGGTCTAGATTCTAGACCAACAGAGCTGTATAGTCCAGTGAGCTCCATGTATCTAGATCAACAGAGCTGTATAGTCCAGTGAGCTACATGTATCTAGATCAACAGAGCTGTATTCGTTTGGTTCACGTGACGTCACTGTAGCTTTGCGCCGCCATATTGACGACCGATTTTGACGTTCGATCCCACTGACCCATTAAAATTAGTGGTAAACTGGGTCAGCAACCGACAACAACCACAGATCAAATAAATCGAAACCAACAGTCATGCCGGCAATTTGTTGTGCAGTGGGCTGTAATAACAGCCGGAAGAGGAACCCCGGCATGATATTTTATTCTCTACCAAGAGAAAAAGAAAGAAGAGATAAGTGGTTAGCTGCAATCCGACGGGATCTTTGGACGCCTACATCAAACACCTTATTGTGTTCGGAGCACTTTCTATCAGGTAAGCCTTCCCCCACAACTTGGCAGCTAGGGCTAAAACGAGCTATACTATTATGTATGGAGAACCAGGAGATTACTTACAAAACTTGATTGACAATATTGATCAGTCAAGTTCATGAGTTTAAGTAGTAAACATGTCTTTCAGCCCCTCGCGCTTATTTGTCTGTGTTGTATTAGCTGCTAACAGATGCTATGCATTCTTGCTCTAAGATAGTGCTAAATTAAATAGCATTAAATGTCAGTCTCTTATTCCAGCGACAGGTTGATTTAAGACCCGCGAGAATTTTTGGAGAAATGCCAGAAGGAAATTTTTATTTTTTTATTTATATATATATATATATATATATATATATTTGTAATTTTATTTAAAAAATCATATTTAAAAAAATTGCAGCTTTTCTTCCAAACATAATTAATCCTTCACCCATCCAGCCACAGAATATTGGTAGGCATCTGTGCTTTTGTAAGCCTTTAAACTAGCTCCACTGTACGGGGAGGGGTTGTCAACAAGACAAATATATATATCATGGAACGTCAATTTAGGCAAACATGGGGTAGACAAAAGCGGATTAAAGAAAATAGGGGGTAAAAGATAGGGATCACCTAAAGTTGCGATTTTTTCCTGATATCTTTTTCTCTCGTTGTCATTTAGATGCGCAGTGTTGGCAGGCATACTGTGCGAGATCGGTCGTGCAAATGGCGGCGGTCTTAAGAACGTGACGTAGGTGAACCAAACGTAGTCCAGTGAGCTACATGTATCTAGATCAACAGAGCTGTATAGTCCAGTGAGCTACATGTATCTAGATCAATAGAGCTGTATAGTCCAGTGAGCTACATGTATCTAGATCAACAGAGCTGTATAGTCCAGTGAGCTACATGTATCTAGATCAACAGAGCTGTATAGTCCAGTGAGCTACATGTATCTAGATCAACAGAGCTGTATAGTCCAGTGAGCTACATGTATCTAGACCAACAGAGCTGTATAGTCCAGTGAGCTACATGTATCTAGATCAACAGAGCTGTATAGTCCAGTGAGCTACAGGCACGTGCAGAGGGGGGGGCTATGGGTGCCCGAGCCCCTGCCCTTTTCCCTTTGAAGGACCAAAGTGCCCTTTTGCCCCCCCCCCCCCCCCCGCGCTCAACAATCGCGCAACAGAAATTCTCCGGTAGATCAACAGAGCTGTATCCAGTGAGCTACATGTATCTAGATCAACAGAGCTGTAAGCTACATGTATCTAGATCAACAGAGCTGTATAGTCCAGTGAGCTACATGTATCTAGACCAACAGAGCTGTATAGTCCAGTGAGCTACATGTATCTAGATCAACAGAGCTGTATAGTCCAGTGAGCTACATGTATCTAGATCAACAGAGCTGTATAGTCCAGTGAGCTACATGTATCTAGATCAACAGAGCTGTATAGTCCAGTGAGCTACATGTATCTAGATCAACAGAGCTGTATAGTCCAGTGAGCTACATGTATCTAGATCAACAGAGCTGTATAGTCCAGTGAGCTACATGTATCTAGATCAACAGAGCTGTATAGTCCAGTGAGATAGACTCTCATTCAACACTGAAGTCACGAAGGTCTCTGTGTTGGTAGAAGTGTTAATCATAACAGAACTGCAGTAAAAACACATTTTACTCACCAGCCGGTCGGCTCTTGGCTGAACCTGAGGATCAAGAGAAATGTTGAGTGTTGTAACAGTGGTAAATATCCTAATGTTATTATGCGTCCACCAATCAGATTCTAGTTTGATTCTCTCACCGTTCCTCTTCTTGTACACAAAGACCCCAACAGCAGCAACAGCAGCGAGGAGGAGAACAACACACCCAATGATGATGGGGGTGGTGATGTCACTCTTGACCCCTTCAGTAAATCAAGAAAACAAAATCAGGTGTGTAATAATAATATATGTTGGACAGAGTCCATCACCCCTCCATCCCTCCATCATTGAACCACATTTGTGGACACGTGATGCTACATACATGACTAACACAACGTCCCCTTAGCCTAGCCCTCTTCATAGTACTTATTTACCCACAATCCAACGTGTTCCACTGAACTGAGCTCTTCCTGAGAGCTGTGTGTTCACCAAGTAGCTTCAGGTGTGTCCAGGTAGACCAGTGGTTGTGATGAGGTCAGGTGGAGGTGGTGAGACATGTGTCCCTACCTGTCTTTCCCCAGTTGGTCCTGACGAGGGCCGGGTCCAGTCGGGTAGAGATGTCCTCGATGCCTTTCAGCTGGACCACACACTCGTACCTCCGCCAGTCCTCCTGTGGGACCGACGCCAGGTCCAGGTCCACGCTGACCTGGAAGGTCCCGTCGGGGTTGGGGAGGACCTCCCCATGGTCCACATGCTCATAAAGCTCCTCGCCGTCTCTCCTCCAGAACACCACCACCCTGTCAGGGTAGAAGCCTGTAGCATGGCACACCACTGGGGAGGAGGGTCTCCTCTGGAGGAGAGACACCTCAGGACGCTCTGCAGAGAGAGAGAGAGAGAGAGAGAGAGAGGGGGGGGGGGGAGATAGAGGGGGGGGGGGGGACAGAGAGAGAGAGAGCGAGAGAGAGATAGAGGGGGGGAGAGATCGAGGGTAGTGGAGAGAGACTCAAGACAAGCGCGTCATCAGTTTAACCGTGCTTACCCACTGCATGCGTCCGTCAACGCATCCCATTGACTTTGAATGGGGCGGAGCCGCAATGCATTGTGGCTCCGTCCGTTGCGTTGAGAAGTTGAGAAAATTTTAACTTTTCAGGCCGCGACGGATCCGTCAGCCAATCAGATCGACGCCCCCATCCGTCAGACACGCCTTCCGTCGTCCGTTGACGGACGCATGCAGTGGGCACGCGCCGTAAGACACCTTCGAGTGGGTCGCCCTGTTGTCATGGAGACGCAAATCCCAGCCGCAACAGAGCGTAACAGTGACCGCCCCTTTTTTAACAGCTCCGGTGCCGGAAGTACATTTCCCATGCATTTATCTCGTCCACTTTTGGTAGAATCCTTATGAAAAGAGTATTAAGCCGGGCTTAAAAATAATTTGATTCGATTCGGGCATAAAAAGAATTTGGAAAACGGAAGAAAAGGCAAAGGTACAATAAGACTGTGTACATTAATTTGTTGACCGAGTGAGGAACTACTCATCCCGAATCAAACATAATATGGTCACGACTACCATAACGAACGATTGGCTTGGTTAAAGGCTTAATACTCTTTTTATAAGGATTCTACGAAAAGTGGACGAGATAAATGCATGGGAAATTTACTTCCGGCACCGGAGCTGTTAAAAAGGGGGCGGTCACTGTTACGCTCTACTGGGCTGACGGACCGAGTCACACTGCGCCGGCGCGCGCGTGTATACAGAAAAACACTGTTACAGTTAAAACACCAGGACCACAGACACGTGTCTGTCGACGCCCACCAGGTCATGTGACTCTACCTGTTCTCTGCAGAGTGCTCTTCCCATAGGCCACGTGCTTCTTCAGCCAATCAACACACACCTTGGTGTAGTAGTTCTTCCGGTATTCTAAGTCAGCTCTATTCTGGTTCCATCTCTGTTTGGTGGAGAAAGCCTTTGATGTTGGAGCGATCCACGTCAGGGTCTTCAGGTCAAACGCTAGGTAGTCCTCCCCATCATAACCATACTGGTCATAACCATCAGTAGTATGATCCTCATCATCCCACTCACAACCATACATGAACTGATGCATGTGTACACCTGAGAGAGACAGAGAGAGAGAGAGAGAGAGAGAGAGAGAGAGAGAGAGAGAGTCCTGCTCATTGACATACATGAATCCCACATAGCTATTCTACTCAGTGTAGAAGTACATACTGTACAAGTACTCGGTGTAGATGTACATACTGTAGGAGTACTTCTACACTGACTACTTCTACACAGAGTACTTCTACAGTATGTACTTCTACACCAAATACTTCTACACCGAGTACTTCTACACTGAGTACTTCAACAGCATGTACTTCTTCGGTATGTACTTCTACAATATATACTTCTACACTGAGTACATCTACAGTATGTACTTCTACACTAAGTACTATGTACTTCTACACTAAGTACTTCTACATCGAGCAATTCTAATTCTAGTATTTCTACACTGAGTACTTTGTCAGTATGTACTTCTACACCGAGTACTTCTATACTGAGTACTTCTACATTGAGTACTTTGTCAGTATGTACTTCTACACCGAGTACTTCTATACTGAGTACTTCTACACTGAGTACTTCTATACCAAGTATTTCTACACTGAGTACGTCTACAGTATGTACTTCTACACTGAGTACTTCTACACTGAGTACTTCTTCAGTATGTACTTCTACACCGAGTACGTCTACACCGAGTACTTCTACTTCAAGTATTTCAACAGTACTTCTACACCGAGGACTTCTACACTGAATACTTCTACACTGAGTACATCTACACTGAGTACTTCTACACCGAGTATTTCTACACTGAGTACTTCGTCAGTATGTACTTCCACACCGAGTACTTCTACACTGAGTACTTCTTCAGTATGTACTTCTACACCGAGTACTTCTACACCGAGTACTTCTACTTCAAGTATTTCAACAGTACTTCTACACCGAGTACTTCTACACTGAGTACTTCTACGCCGAGTACTTCTATAGTATGTACTTCTACACCGAGTACTTCTGCACCGAGTACTTCGTCAGTATGTACTTCTACACTGAGTACTTCTACTTCTACACTGAGTACTTCTACTTCTAGTACTTCAACAGTACTTCTACACTGAATACTTCTATACCGTGTACTTCTACACTGAGTACTTTTATACCAAGTATTTCTACACCGAGTACTTCTATTTGTAGTATTTCAAAAGTACTTCTACACTGAGTACTTCTACACTGAGTACTTCTACACCGAATACTTCTACACTGAGTACTTGTACGCCGAGTACTTCTACATTATGTACTTTTACACTGAGTACTTCTACACCGAATACTTCTATACTGAGTACTTCTACACTGAGTATTTCTACACCGAGTACTTCGTCAGTATGTACTTCCACACCGAGTACTTCTACACTGAGTACTTGCTCAGTATGTACTTCTACACCAAGAACTTCTACACCGAGTACTTCGTCAGTATGTACTTCTACACCGAGTACTTCTACACCGAGTACTTCATCAGTATGTACTTCTACACTGAGTACTTCTACTTCTACACTGAGTACTTCTACTTCTAGTACTTCAACAGTACTTCTACACTGAATACTTCTATACCGTGTACTTCTACACTGAGTACTTCTATACCAAGTATTTCTACACCGAGTACTTCTATTTGTAGTATTTCAAAAGTACTTCTACACCGAGTACTTCTACACTGAGTACTTCTACACCGAATACTTCTACACTGAGTACTTGTACGCCGAGTACTTCTACATTATGTACTTTTACACTGAGTACTTCTACACCGAATACTTCTATACTGAGTACTTCTACACTGAGTATTTCTACACCGAGTACTTCGTCAGTATGTACTTCCACACCGAGTACTTCTACACTGAGTACTTGCTCAGTATGTACTTCTACACCGAGTACTTCTACTTCTAGTATTTCAACAGTATGTACTTCTACACTGAGTACTTCTACACCGAATATTTCTACACTGAGTACTTCATCAGTATGTACTTCTACACCAAGAACTTCTACACCGAGTACTTCGTCAGTATGTACTTCTACACCGAGTACTTCTACACCGAGTACTTCATCAGTATGTACTTCTACACTGAGTACTTCTACTTCTACACTGAGTACTTCTACTTCTAGTACTTCAACAGTACTTCTACACTGAGTACTTCTACACCGAATACTTCTACACTGAGTACTTCTACGCCGAGTACTTCTACATTATGTACTTTTACACTGAGTACTTCTACACCGAATACTTCTATACTGAGTACTTCTACACTGAGTACTTCTAGGCCGAGGACTTCTATAGTATATACTTTTACACTGAGTACTTCTACACCGAATACTTCTATACTGAGTACTTCTAGGCCGAGTACTTCTATAGTATATACTTTTACACTGAGTACTTCTACACCAAATACTTCTATACTGAGTACTTCTACGCCGAGTACTTCTACAGTATGTACTTTTACACTGAGTACTTCTACAGTATATACTTCTACTCCGAGTACTTCTACATTGAGTACCTCATCAGTATGTACTTCTACACTAAGTAATTCTACACCAAGTTATTCTACACTTAGTACTTCTACACTATGCACTTCAACACCGAGTACTAGTACTTCAACAACACTCCTACACCGAGTACTTCTACACCGAGTACTTCTACACAAAGTACTTCTACACTGAGTACTTCTACAGTATCTACTTCTACACCCAGTACTTCTACACCCAGTACTTTGTCATGTACTTCTACACTGAGTTATTCTACACTGAGTACTTCTACAGTATGTATTTCTATACCAAGTACTTCTACACGAGTACTTCTACACCGAGTATTTCTACATTGAGTACCTCATCAATATGTACTTCTACACCGAGTACTTCTACACTGAGTACTTCTACAGTATGTACTTCTACACCGAGTGCTACACTACTTCTAGTACTTCAACAGTACTTCTACACCGAGTACTTATATACCGAGTACTTCTACACTGAGTAGTTCTACACAAGTACTTCTACACCGAGTATTTCTACATTGAGTACCTCGTCAGTATGTACTTCTACACCAAGTACTTCTAC
Source organism: Merluccius polli (assembly GCA_030340625.1). Taxonomy (NCBI): domain Eukaryota; kingdom Metazoa; phylum Chordata; class Actinopteri; order Gadiformes; family Merlucciidae; genus Merluccius; species Merluccius polli. Next base: position 9,538 of record JAOPHQ010001049.1, on the reverse strand, counting down.
ACTGAGTACTTCTACTTCAAGTATTTCAACAGTACTTCTACACCGAGTACTTCTACACTGAATACTTCTACACTGAGTACATCTACACTGAGTACTTTGTCAGTATGTACTTCTACACCGAGTACTTCTACACTAAGTTCTTCTACACCGAATACTTCTACTTCTAGTATTTCAACAGTATGTACTTCTACACTTAGTTCTTCTACACCGAGTATTTCTACACTGAGTACTTCATCAGTATGTACTTCAACACCGAGTACTTCGTCAGTATGTACTTCTACACTGAGTAATTCCTCACTATGTACTTCTACACTGAGTACTTCTACTTCTAGTACTTCAACAGTACTTCTACACTGAATACTTCTATACCGTGTACTTCTACACTGAGTAATTCTACACTATGTACTTCTACACTGAGTACTTCTACTTCTAGTACTTCAACAGTACTTCTACACTGAATACTTCTATACCGTGTACTTCTATACTGAGTACTTCTATACCAGGTATTTCTACACCGAGTACTTCTACTTCTAGTATTTCAAAAGTACTTCTACACGGAGTACTTCTACACCGAATACTTCTACACTGAGTACTTCTACGCCGAGTACTTCTACAGTATGTACTTTTACACTGAGTACTTCTACACCGAATACTTCTATACTGAGTACTTCTACACTGAGTAGTTCTACGCCGAGTACTTCTACAGTATGTACTTTTACACTGAGTACTTCTACACCGAATACTTCTATACTGAGTACTTGTACGCCGAGTACTTCTACAGTATGTACTTTTACACTGAGCACTTCTACAGTATATACTTCTACACCGAGTACTTCTACATTGAGTACCTCGTCAGTATGTACTTCTACACTAAGTAATTCTACACCAATTTATTCTACACTTAGTACTTCTACAGTATGTATTTCTACACCAAGTACTTCTACACAAGTACTTCTACACCGAGTATTTATACATTGAGTACCTCGTCAGTATGTACTTCTACACCGAGTACTTCTACACTGAGTACTTCTACAGTATGTACTACTACACCGAGTGCTACACTACTTCTAGTACTTCAACAGTACTTCTACACCGAGTACTTCCATACCGAGTACTTCTACACTGAGTATTTCTACACAAGTACTTCTACACCGAGTATTTCTACATTGAGTACCTCGTCAGTATGTACTTCTACACCGAGTACTTCTACACTGAGTACTTCTAGTTTAAGTATTTCAACAGTACTTCTACACCGAGTACTTCTACACTGAATACTTCTACACTGAGTACATCTACACTGAGTACTTCTACACCGAGTATTTCTACACTGAGTACTTCGTCAGTATGTACTTCCACACCGAGTACTTCTACACTGAGTATTTTGTCAGTATGTACTTCTACACCGAGTACTTCTACACTAAGTACTTCTACATCGAATACTTCTACTTCTAGTATTTCAACAGTATGTACTTCTACACTGAGTACTTCTACACCGAGTATTTCTACACTGAGTACTTCGTCATTATGTACTTCAACACCGAGTACTTCTACACCGAGTACTTCGTCAGTATGTACTTCTACACTGAGTAATTCTACACTATGTACTTCTACACTGAGTACTTCTACTTCTAGTACTTCAACAGTACTTCTACACTGAATACTTCTATACCGTGTACTCCTACACTGAGTAATTTTACACTATGTACTTCTACACTGAGTACTTCTACTTCTAGTACTTCAACAGTACTTCTACACTGAATACTTCTATACCGTGTACTTCTACACTGAGTACTTCTATACCAGGTATTTCTACACCGAGTACTTCTACTTCTAGTATTTCAAAAGTACTTCTACACGGAGTACTTCTACACCGAATACTTCTACACTGAGTACTTCTACGCCGAGTACTTCTACAGTATGTACTTTTACACTGATTACTTCTACACCGAATACTTCTATACTGAGTACTTCTACACGGAGTACTTCTACACCGAATACTTCTATACTGAGTACTTGTACGCCGAGTACTTCTACAGTATGTACTTTTACACTGAGCACTTCTACAGTATATTCTACACCGAGTACTTCTACATTGAGTACCTCGTCAGTATGTACTTCTACACTAAGTAATTCTACACCAATTTATTCTACACTTAGTACTTCTACAGTATGTATTTCTACACCAAGTACTTCTACACAAGTACTTCTACACCGAGTATTTATACATTGAGTACCTCGTCAGTATGTACTTCTACACCGAGTACTTCTACACTGAGTACTTCTACAGTATGTACTTCTACACCGAGTGCTACACTACTTCTAGTACTTCAACAGTACTTCTACACCGAGTACTTCCATACCGAGTACTTCTACACTGAGTATTTCTACACAAGTACTTCTACACCGAGTATTTCTACATTGAGTACCTCGTCAGTATGTACTTCTACACCGAGTACTTCTACACTGAGTACTTCTACTTCAAATATTTCAACAGTACTTCTACACTGAGTACTTCTACACTGAATACTTCTACACTGAGTACATCTACACTGAGTACTTCTACACCGAGTATTTCTACACTGAGTACTTCGTCAGTATGTACTTCCACACCGAGTACTTCTACACTGAGTACTTTGTCAGTATGTACTTCTACACCGAGTACTTCTACACTAAGTACTTCTACACCGAATACTTCTACTTCTAGTATTTCAACAGTATGTACTTCTACACTGAGTACTTCTACACCGAGTATTTCTACACTGAGTACTTTGTCAGTATGTACTTCAACACCGAGTACTTCTACAGCGAGTACTTCGTCAGTATGTACTTCTACACTGAGTAATTCTACACTATGTACTTCTACACTGAGTACTTCTACTTCTAGTACTTCAACAGTACTTCTACACTGAATACTTCTATACCGTGTACTTCTACACTGAGTAATTCTACACTATGTACTTCTACACTGAGTACTTCTACTTCTAGTACTTCAACAGTACTTCTACACTGAATACTTCTATACCGTGTACTTCTACACTGTGTACTTCTATACCAAGTATTTCTACACCGAGTACTTCTACTTCTAGTATTTCAAAAGTACTTCTACACGGAGTACTTCTACACCGAATACTTCTACACTGAGTATTTCTACGCCGAGTACTTCTACAGTATGTACTTTTACACTGAGTACTTCTACACCGAATACTTCTATACTGAGTACTTCTACACTGAGTACTTCTACGCCGAGTACTTCTACAGTATGTACTTTTACACTGAGTACTTCTACACCGAATACTTCTATACTGAGTACTTGTACGCCGAGAACTTCTACAGTATGTACTTTTACACTGAGTACTTCTACAGTATATACTTCTACACCGAGTACTTCTACATTGAGTACCTCGTCAGTATGTACTTCTACACTAAGTAATTCTACACCAAGTTATTCTACACTGAGTACTTCTACACTGAGTACTTCTACACTGAGTACTTCTACAGTATGTACTTCTACACTGAGTACTTCTACGCTGAGTACTTCTACAGTATATACTTCTACACTGAGTACTTCTACGCTGAATACTTTCATCAATACTCGTGTTTTGAAATCTGATTCCAGATTCATGTTCTTGTATTTGTGTCCATTTGTGTTTTGTTTGTGTGTACTTTTTATTATTATGTGTATTTGTAAACATTTGTATGGGTGTGTATGTGCATTGTGTGTATTGTGTGTATTGTGTGTGTGTGTGTGTGTGTGTGTGTGTGTGTGGTTTTAGGAACATGGTGACACTTTATTGTGACATTAACATGCTGGATATCTCCATGAGAGGTGAGACATGAGATATAAACTGACCTCCTGTCTGGTTGAAGCGCTGCTTCAGATTCTCAATGCTGACTTTGAAGATCTGCTGGGAACTCAGAGCGAGTCCAGTGTTGTACTCCAGGTAGTCTGGCTCATCTCTGGTGAGCTGGTCCATCCAGGACTGTTTGAGTTCTAGTTTCTGACTGTTGCTGTCATAGTAATGAAACTGAAGTTCATCCACCATCCCAACAGCCACAAACTCTGGGAAGTTTGATACTCCAGACGACGCCGTGTAGAAATACTTCAGAGAGTGAACCACTGTAGACAGACAGACAGACAGACAGACAGACAGAGAGACAGACAGACAGACAGACGGGTTAATACTGTACATCACTGTGTGTGTGTGTGTGTGTGTGTGTGTGTGTGTGTGTGTGTGTGTGTGTGTGTGTGTGTGTGTGTGTGTGTGTGTGTGCGTGAGGATTTAACAATAATGTAGAAAAGGTTAATAATAAGATATCTCTGAGTATATTAAAAGTGAACTCTAAATAGACATTGGATTGACTCCAAACTGAAGTTTAATATTTGGTAACGATTATAGATTGAACATTTATTAAATACGCCATCAAACGGGGTTAGGTTAGTTTCGTTTTGACGGTTCCGATAATAACAAATGCTCTTATATTAGTTTAAATATTCAAAGTAAATGATCAATCATGTAGTGGATGAGTTGGTCACCACTAACGCTTTAACGATGAACTATTAAATGTACCAACTAATGCTAACGCTTTAACGATAACTATTAAATGTACCAACTAAAACACGGTCTCCTTTCGGAAAGCTACTTTTGAATAGTAACGCACTTGTGGAGCAGTCTTACCTGAGGACACACCGTGACAACCAACCAACAGCAGGAGCCCTATTAGCGCCTTCATCTCCATGGGTTTAGAAGAACTTCTTGAGGACTTCATCAACAGAGATGGACTCAGACGGAGCGACCAGGAAACCTGCGGACGACACACCAAACCAGAGGCACGCGGCCGGTTTGGACCAATAGGAATTCAATACGGCTGCGCGTCATTCGTTTCCAGGTGAAGCTCACAAACAGACGCTGTCACAGCGATTAAGTTTCGTGTTACTTTTTATTCATTGTTCTTACAATATAATGTTCAGCTATATATAATGTTAAGCTGTATGTAAAGTTCAGCTATATATAATGTTCAGTTATATATAATGTTGAGATATAGCCTATATAATATTCTGCTATAATGTTCAGCAATATACAGTATAATGTTCAGCATAATGTTCATATATGTTCAGCTATAATGTAGCATCAATAACACTTACCCAATTGATTTTCAACTGAGCAAAGAGGCTTATACTGTGTGTGTATGTGTGGCGCATATTGTTTGTGTGTGTGTGTGTGTGTGTGTGTGGCGCGTATTGTTTGTGTGTGTGTGTGTGTGTGTGTGTGTGTGTGTTGTGATTCACAGGCGTGTAAAAGGAAAGTGAAAGTCAAAGAGAGACAGACACACACTTTTAGTATGCAATACAACACAATACAATACAACAATCTGACCTTTAGACTTATTGGGGTTATGTCTTTCAGAAATTAATAGTGAAAATAAACCACACGGTTTTCCCAAAAGGAAACTGACATCTTGTCTTCGGCGTGGGTTCAGAATGAGGGGACGCGTGGCGGAGATCAGTTTTCTATGCCTGAACACTTCAATTACTGCTGAAGGAGGGGAAATGGACAGGTCCTCATGTGACATGATATGACATGATATGTACACAAGCACATAGGTGTGTGTGTGTGTGTGTGTGTGTGTGTGTGTGTGTGTGTGTGTGTGTGCATGTGTGTGTGTGCATTTGTGTGTGTGTATGTGTGAAGTCTGTAATCCACCTGCAGGTGGAGTCAGGCCCATCTTATTATGAATGAATAAAAGTCTGCCATTTGCCATCTCTATTCTATTCAAACGAATTACAGCTTATATTTGTCCATTCAAATCCCCTAAAGCTTAAGCTATAAACATAACAACCTAACTTATAAACCTTACCTCTAAACTTAGCCTATAAACTTCACTAAATTAAATGACCTAACCTAACAACCTAATAAGATTGTTGAAAATATATATTGGCTCAACATTTTAATGTATTTTATTGACAGAATAACCCAAAGCAAGAGAACAGGGATTTAAACATGTGGATAATTAAGACAACTTTCATATATAATCAAATTCCAAACAATCACATAAAATGTCCAACAAAGACCATTAAAACCTAAAGCAGCCGAGCTTGATTTAGGTAATGCGATTCTCTAGCGAGCACAACTCTAAAATAATATATTTTTCAGAAAACACATTCAATTAATCAATTATTGTATAAAAACTTGACTAAATCTGGTATGAAATGCTCCCAGAGTCTCTGTCCAACATCTTGATTCAGAATCTTTAAACATAACAGATAGAACTGATCCAAGTCACCATTTAATAGAATTCTTATTAAGAGTTATTTTCCTGTTAATTATTACTTTGATATATTTAAAGTATACAATCATTTAATCTATTTACACTTTTCTTAAGGATTGATGGTTGCTTTCAAAATAAAAGTACATGAATATTATTGTAACTTAGCAAATATATCATCTGAAGTTAGGTGAGATCCCAAGCCTGTTAGTAAGGATTATAAAAGATCAGCAATCCCCTCCCTGCTGGTTTAGAAAAGCAGAACGTGAGAAGCCTCTTCATGATTCAACTTTGACCCTAAACAGCAAAGAAGCACAAGTCAGGATTAAAACATTTATCACTCGTCAAGATATCACTGTGATGATGTACTGATAAAATATTACTGTCAATATATTACTGTGAAGAAGTATTATTAAAATATTACTATTACTTACCGTAAACATATTACTGTTAATATATTACTATGATGAAGTATTGTTAACATATGACATGTAAATACATGACTGTGATGATATACTGCATTAATGTACTGTAAAGATATTATCACCCTCCCACCCATCCTCTAAATGTTGTGATGTCACACAATACTGACTATGTGGTCAGAGGTTGGGCCTCGGGAGCTGGACTCTGTTCCTCAGTGGTCCCAGAGCTGCTGTGAGAACCTGGTAAGTAGCACAACGTGAGGAGGAGAAGTCATGACTGAGCTCCATGTATCTAGACCAACAGAGCTGTATAGTCCAGTGAGCTACATGTATCTAGATCAACAGAGCTGTATAGTCCAGTGAGCTACATGTATCTAGATCAACAGAGCTGTATAGTCCAGTGAGCTACATGTATCTAGACCAACAGAGCTGTATAGTCCAGTGAGCTACATGTATCTAGATCAACAGAGCTGTATAGTCCAGTGAGCTACATGTATCTAGACCAACAGAGCTGTATAGTCCAGTGAGCTCCATGTATCTAGATCAACAGAGCTGTATAGTCCAGTGAGCTCCATGTATCTAGATCAACAGAGCTGTATAGTCCAGTGAGCTACATGTATCTAGATCAACATAGCTGTATAGTCCAGTGAGCTACATGTATCTAGATCAACAGAGCTGTATAGTCCAGTGAGCTACATGTATCTAGACCAACAGAGCTGTATAGTCCAGTGAGCTACATGTATCTAGATCAACAGAGCTGTATAGTCCAGTGAGCTACATGTATCTAGATCAACAGAGCTGTATAGTCCAGTGAGCTACATGTATCTAGACCAACAGAGCTGTATAGTCCAGTGAGCTACATGTATCTAGATCAACAGAGCTGTATAGTCCAGTGAGCTACATGTATCTAGATCAACAGAGCTGTATAGTCCAGTGAGCTACATGTATCTAGACCAACAGAGCTGTATAGTCCAGTGAGCTACATGTATCTAGACCAACAGAGCTGTATTCGTTTGGTTCACGTGACGTCACTGTAGCTTTGCGCCACCATATTGACGACCGATTTTGACGTTCGATCCCACTGACCCATTAAAATTAGTGGTAAACTGGGTCAGCAACCGACAACAACCACAGATCAAATAAATCGAAACCAACAGTCATGCCGGCAATTTGTTGTGCAGTGGGCTGTAATAACAGCCGGAAGAGGAACCCCGGCATGATATTTTATTCTCTACCAAGAGAAAAAGAAAGAAGAGATAAGTGGTTAGCTGCAATCCGACGGGATCTTTGGACGCCTACATCAAACACCTTATTGTGTTCGGAGCACTTTCTATCAGGTAAGCCTTCCCCCACAACTTGGCAGCTAGGGCTAAAACGAGCTATACTATTATGTATGGAGAACCAGGAGATTACTTACAAAACTTGATTGACAATATTGATCAGTCAAGTTCATGAGTTTAAGTAGTAAACATGTCTTTCAGCCCCTCGCGCTTATTTGTCTGTGTTGTATTAGCTGCTAACAGATGCTATGCATTCTTGCTCTAAGATAGTGCTAAATTAAATAGCATTAAATGTCAGTCTCTTATTCCAGCGACAGGTTGATTTAAGACCCGCGAGAATTTTTGGAGAAATGCCAGAAGGAAATTTTTATTTTTTTATTTATATATATATATTAGGGATGGGCATTCGAATAAATGTCCTTGATCGATCATCGCTAGAATTATCGATCAATGATCGATTAATCGTTATTATTATTTTTTTGGGGGGGGGGGGGGCGGGGGGTGGAGGTGCGCGATTGTTGACGGGGGGGGGGGGGGGGGGGGGCGCGTTTGTAGCGCACCCCGTACGACCGACGTATTATGACAGTCCTGGACCGGCCCAATAATCTGGACCGGCCCAAAAATAATAATACACAAAATAAAAAATAAAAAATAATCGGCCTGAAATCGTCCGGCCGAACCTCCCTATGGCAGCCCGTCCCTGGTTATAGGCCTATGTGGCGCTCGTAAAAGCCGAACAATGCGCCTATGCGCTCTTAAAGGTTTGGAAACGATTCAACAAGACTACATCTGTATTCCAATCACAATAAGTAGCCTACTTATCGGCCAACAATAATCAAACAAGGCAGTAAAAGTGGGCATTAAACTGTATAACTGTTTTGAAAAAAAAGGCCGACATATGCCCAAACAATATGCAGCCGGCGCTCGGAAAAGGCTCGCAACAAAAAGATGAATCACACATTTAGAAACAATTGCATGAACTGTCTAAAAGCAATACCTTAGTCAGAAAACATATATGAGGCTGAACGTTTTGCTAAAATGTCACAGTTATGGAATAATTGAAAATGTTGGAGCGGCTGGCTTGACCACGCGAAACCGAGAGACGTCTGTCTTGACCGCAGTACGCGATCGGTCATTAATCAATAATCGTATTTAACCGTATAACTGCACACAACTTTATTTAAAATCAAATGTAAAACATGTGTGTTGGTATTGTGGTGTCCGGTGCGTGTGGATGTGTGGCTCTTCCGGCGGAGCGGTTCATGTTCATAGCGGAGTCCGGGAGGGTTCACCTTCACGGCGTAGTTACGAGGGATTTGCGGCTATCGTCTTAAAAATACTAAAAGTGTTTTTTAAAGTTAGAAATATATTTGATATTCAACCGATATTCACGCTCCGAATTACAGCGATCAGACACGGGGAACTAAAGCCGCGATCACCGCACCGCTTCAAGACTCACAGCAACACAACGTCCTTTTGATCGATAACAATATAAATTGATCGACACATTTCTTAACGATCAATGATCGATCATCGATTAATTATGCCCATCCCTAATATATATATATATAA
>JAOPHQ010001048.1:12500-30615 GCA_030340625.1 Merluccius polli | reverse complement strand
ATGGCCAACCACAGTGACTTTGCCACAAGGTCTCTTTTTCATCCGTCGTCGTTAAAGCGATGCTACATGTGTTTTGTTTCCTTGCAGTAGTTATATATCTCTAGTCCTATATAGAGCCACATGTACACACACACACACACACACACAGACACACGTATAACACCAGCTCGCTCTTTCTGAAAGGGGGCACCTCGCCGCCGGAGGCAGGCGTTTTGACCCCGGCAGATCTGCCCTCCGCCAAGACGCGGCGGTGGCGGCGGCGGCGGCGGCGGTGGCGGCGGCGGTGGAGGCAGGGCTGATGTTTTGACAAATGCATGATGAGAAATCGTGTCTGCGTTGGAGGAGGGTGCGAAATCGGGTTTACAAGACCTTGATGTCTCCCGTCAAAGAGAGGAGAGAAGGAGGGAGATGGAAAAAGAGTGAGATAGAGCGAGAGAGATGGGGGGGGGGGAGAGCGAGAGATGGGGAAGAGCGAGAAATGAGGGAGACAGAAATGAGAGAGAGAGAGGGAGAGGGAGAGAGAGAGGGAGAGAGAATATATATAGAGAGACGTTGGATCAAGAAGAAAAGGTTGAGAGAGAGAGAGAGAGAGAGAGAGAGCAAGCGAGCGAGAGGGCGAGATAGAGAGGCAGATGATGGAGCGAGAGCGAAATAGAGAGAGAACGAGAGAGCGAGATAGAGAGCGAGAGAGAGAGCGAGAGAGAGAGATGGATGGATGGATAGATGGAAAGAGCAAGCTAGTCACCTCAGGCGTCATCAACTCTGTCCTTATTTGTCATAAGTGTCCGCTGTTTCCGCGGGGGAGACAAAGGCCAGGGAGACGCATCAGGTGCATGCATTTTTAATGCGACATCCTCATCAAATCCAACCGCGACCGCGACCGCCACTGCCGCCGCCGCCGCTTCGACGGCATGCCAATGACATTTCATTCTTCTCGCAATATCCCAGAGACGATCTGACAGTCCGCAGCCCGTGAAGGACGCGGGGCGATTCCCGTGGCGTGACCGGCGCCGGCGCTCCCGGGAGCCAGCCTCTTGTTCTGCACAACAATACCCCTTCCCCCCCCCCCCCCCCCCCCCCCCCCCCCCCCGCACTGCAAGGCCTTGCTGGTGCTGCTGTCGTTGTTTTCATCATCAAAACAAGCAAACAAACTCCACCAAACAAATGAACCGCCGGTCAGGCGATGGCGGTTTTCATGGGGAAAGTCCCGAGTGGAGGGTGGGGGTCATCTGAAGAAAGAGGAAAACTAACCGGAGTGAGAATTGGAAGGAAAAAAAAGCGGGACATTGTGACTGCGATGCGGAAAGGGGGACAAGGTCAGCCAATGTCTCTCTTCTCGCCGCCACCTTTACCTCGTTATGAATACGGCGGCCGCCATGGCGAGACCATTAGCAGCGGACGGACGGATCGACGGTTTCATTGTGTGTCGGGGGGGGGGGGAGCGGAAAAAGCGGGCAGAGAAAAGGCGGGAAGAAGAATAAGTTATCTCTTGTGCTGCTGTGGCCGGCGCCGCGGCGTGAGCTTTCATCTGCCGAGTTCCTTGTGGCATTGTTGCTCCCTACACACTCCATCTCTATAATGAGGAAGGCTCAATTAGACAAGGTCTACAATGGGGGGGGGGGGGGTGCGGGGGTGGGGGGGGCGGTTTTGAATGTCACACTGTAGGTCCTGACATTTCCCTGTTTGATATGGAATCAGAATGGCAGTCAGCCGCTTCACAGCCACAACTAATCTGAAGTTGTAGGTTAGAAGAAAAAAATAACATATATATATATATATATATATATTTATAACAAATCCTGTAAAGCTAGCCTCTGTCACGCGGGGCTCAGGGGGAATGTTAGCGCTAGCGAAGGAGAAAATGGCAGTTTTCTAGCTTAAGCGTGCTCCCACCGCTAACAGGTAGCCCTAATGATGGAATTCATTAGCGGTGTTTAGCGGTGTAATTAGCCCACTGGGGGTCGGTTCGGTCAGAATAGAAACGGATTAAGATAGTATTGTAGTAACACCATTTACCATGTGGGTGTTGTCTGCGATAATACGCGATGAGGTTTACATCTTGGGGGAGGAAAAGGGCAAAAGTTCCTCTATTTCACTTCAAGATTAATGTGTGAGGGAATTGGTCTGGACAAAATGGTAATAAAGCTCAACAAACCCTCTTCCTGTGGGTGAAAAGCTGAATGATGAAAGGCTTCACATACACCTGTAGCCTGTTGGTAATGCATTCGAATCCAGTGCTTAATTAAGGAGGTGACAGGCTGCTCTGAACGTATGAATGAATGAATGAAACCTTCATTGCCCCCCAGGGGAACTTGCATCGCACAAGGTCCATAAAGAATCTCGAAAAAACAGCAACTATACCTGCACACATAACGTAACATAAACCAGACGCATGTAAGAACATCATAAAAAGCATCATTTGGGAAATCAATAAAGGACATCAAGTGCAAGTTCAGGAAAGTGCCAAATTCATAAATTCATGCACGCAAACGCATCAAAACCGCGACGATGCCCAGGTGCCGCTGCGCTGAAAGTCAACTAAACAAGAACGACATCATAAACAACAACGTGATGCGCGGCGTACCAATATAGAATATGTCGTTGCATCTTCTGACACGACCATGGGGACTAGAAAACACGGCATGCCCGCGATACGACGGGAATTATAATTGCCCATACTCATTTCACCGCAACAGCACACTGCTAATGCCCACTAGCTTGGGGGGGCTTAGAGTAATATGCCAAAATATCAGATGCACATATCACGCCCACAACAATGGGACTTACAAGTTTTCATTCTCTCTATGTCCTGCGGCCAATATTGCGGGTAAAGCACTTTAAAATCATCAATTAACTTGTTGTATCCTGTTTGGTCTTTCCATATGTTTTCCCATCATTTCTTTTTGCCAGGCTCCCGAAAAACGCCCTCTGGTCCATCCATGGGTCCTTCGCTGGATCGCCCTTGCGTGTAAAGGGACTCACCTTCAGAAGAGGTCCTCTTCGATTCTCCTCTGGCTCATCATCATCGCTATGGCGACCCGGCCGCTCTGACATGGCCTCAAACACCCTGAGCTCCCGACAAAATGGCTTGATGTGCCGTTACGATTGTAAGGTCTCGTTTTTGGAGCTGGAGAGACCTTTCCCGATCTTGTAGTGCATCATACATGAGTCCTAAATTGTCTACAAAAGCATATGATGACCGGCGCCTGGTCAGGGCTTTTCATGGGTCGCTTAAATGTTCATAGAGGGCAGGGTAAATTCGGGCGTACAGCTTCGACCGTTCTGAAACTGGATGCTACCATCTGTTGGTCCAGGACCGACCGATTTTGCACAACTGAACGTCTAAACTGTCAGTGGATTATTTTAGCTCCGTTCTGTTTGTGTTGGATGCGCTGTGTGGTGCACAGTTTATCCATGAGGATTTCAAACTGATTAATAGCCTCCGTTTTCTTTCATCACGTCACCAACTGCGAGCTCAAGCCGATGTGCGGAGCGGTGCCATCATAATCATATTTGGGAAAGGGGGTTTGCAGTCTGACTGCCACTCCGCTCTTGCGCCCAAGCATGACAGATGCACGCATGTCGTCGCATGTGAGGCCGATGAGCGCTTTTGAGAGAAAGGCCACATTTCAGTTAGTGCCCTCTAAATAATCCGACATTTTGACATCAACATCTCGCTTGACAAGATCAATAAATATGTTGTCAGGCGATTCCATCTCTGGCGACTGAAGCCTCAGATACACAATGAATGTGCTCTTTAATCTTATGTCTGTTGCCCCATCAAGTATGCACAATCAATTATCCCCTCAAGCATTTTTCTTTTTAATTGAGAGTAATTGAGACTCCTCCCCATGTCCACACCGTTCGGTTCCTGGAGGTCCATTTCCTGCTCTGAGCCATAAGCTATCATATGGCGCTTGTCCTCCTTGTAAGCTACACCAAAATCCCTTGCAAACCCTCGTCGTTTGCACTTAGTCGGATTGGTTATTGATTACTGAATTCATGAATGTGTCCTCCTTTGCCTTCAAAAATATTTGATGCTCCAAAATATGTGATGCTGCTATATGCTCATCAGTCTCCCCACGCTCAGAAACATTTTTCCTCAAGGCCCTTTGGTGTTTTCTAATGTCGAATGCAGAGGATGTAACTGAGCATGCAGACCCATTCTTTAGCAAGTTTCATGCCTGCAGTTTTTTTCTGGACCCAATGACCTGACTTTTGTACAGATGGCACAGCCTAGACTTGTCTTGTCCATTATTGTAAGCCAGGGATAATAGCCTTTCTTGGCTTTGAATTGAGCTTCGGTCCAAATGTCCCCAGTCTGAGTCTCCTCCTTCATCTCCACTGCCATCCTTTCTCCCCGATTCCAAGTTATCCTCATCATCTTCCTCTTCTGATCATCGCTGCTACTAGCAATGCTTTGGTAACCTAACCCTAACCCTAACCCTTATCCCTGTTGATCCACCGAAACGACTTTGGCTTGCTTAGAAGGACCTACTGGTTTGAATACCTGCACAAAACTCAGATTTAAAATGCATCCAAAATAGGCAAACAGGCGATTTATGAGTAAATTCAATGGGAAATGAAAGAATGACCGAACGCATAACATTTAATATTACACAACATTTATTTACAGATTTTGATAGTGACAAAGGAGGTGCCGGATCCAAATCAAATGGGTGCCGGTCCCAATCTGGGAGGTCCCGGATCATGAACAGCGCCATCTATGGTGGGATACAGCATTGCAACAATTATTTTGGTCTTAACATAAAACAATGCGGCATGTATTTAAGTACAATTATGTGAAATACTTAAATAACTTAAATAACATTTGTTTCCTTTTTCTGCCTGAATGTGTGCATTAGATAAAGCATTAAAAGCCAAGTCCAAGTCACAAGTGACGTCTGTCTCGCTGGAACTTTCTAGAAAATGCAAAACAAAAAGAGAAACACAAAAAGTTTTAGTGGCCCCATCGTCATCATCATCATCATCTCATTTCTTCCTCAAACGTTGGCTTTCAAAACCGAGGAATCTCAGTTATCTCCAGTTGAACTCTATCTAAAGGGCAATTAAGCGGCCCACCAAACCAAGAAAACAAGTGATTTCACAACTCCTCTCAGACGAGGTCCGTCTCATCATGATGGACCGTCGCCGTGACAATGAACGCCGCCGCCGCGAACAATCGACAATCTCCCACCACTAGCCTGAATGTCACAAAACAGACTGCGGCCTTCTTAGCACCGGCAGAAACACTGGGTCTGTCTCCATGGATGGCCTCCAATAAGCCAGGGATTGTTTCACAAAGGGGGGGGGGGGGGGGGGTTTGGTGGTGGTGGTGGTGCTGGTGGGTCTATGGGGGCTGGGTGGTGTAAGCACAGATAGAAATGTGTTTGTACCTCGAAAGGGTCGGACCATTAGCATGGCCATGAAGGCCCAGAGTGTTCTGGCCACTGTTGGCCGACGGCGGTCAGACAATACATCCACTGTTTGTTCTCCACCAGGAAGTTTGACCAGGGGTGAGGAGGAGGGGGTGGGTGAGGAGGGGGTGGGTGGGTGAGGAGGAGAAGCAGAAGAAGAAGAGGAGGAGGAGGACAACAGAAACGAGGGGTTGAGGGGTCGTCTTGAGCGGAGGAGGGGGATTACACATCCAGAGAACTATGCATTTTTGTTCCTACTGTCGTCGAGACCGGACCGCCGCTCTCAACCGACTTCAGGGGCGTCCGGCGGGAATTACACTCAAAAACAGATTTAAACAGATTGTGTGTTTTTCGCTTATTCCTGGTGATGAGGCCGCTTGGCAGCGAAAGCGTGGCGGCGAGCTTGGCAGACGGTAGCGACGCGCGTTCAGGTGGGTTTGGCGTCCTTCGATTTAAATTGTGGATTTGTTGTCGCCTTAAATACTTAGAAAATACAAAGTGGAAAGTGAATTGTTGAATGGGTCGGCGCTGAACAAGTGGAGCAATGGCAAGTTCTGAATACCCATTGATCTGTTATAGTCTTTATATTTAAATGTGCCTTTTTGAATTTATTTAAGTTTGTTTTCTTTTCTTTTTTTTTGTTGGCTGGGATGCTTGCGTGAGAACGGCTGCCAACAACAGTTTAAACATTTTCTCTTTTTCTCTTTTTTTTAAATAATTGAGGCGGTGCTTTTTTTTTGCGGTGTTCCCGTCTCTCTCTCTAACCTGTTGAACCGCGAGAGTAGTCTCACGTTAATCACTATTGTTGAGAAAACAACTGCTGAGGGGGATCTAGACACGTTTAAAATGCACAGACACACACACACACACACATACACACACACACACAGACGCACACACATACACACACACACACACACACACACGCACACACACACACACACACTTCCCAGCGTAGGTGTGTAGCTCCTCTCCAGCGCTAGCGCTAGCGCTCGGAGCTAGCCACAAACCAAGGCCCCCTCAGTTTAAGTTTTCATGGACTTTATATCTTTTCTTACAGTTTGATTGACTGACCTTTCGCTGCTTTTTAGTAGCGACCATTAAAGCGTTGCGTTTTCAATGTAAGCTGTTTTATTGGAGACCTTGGGGAAGGGAGGAAGAAAGTCCGGGGAATAATTTGGCATTCAGCGGTAACACAATGTCAATCAAGTGGAGCTCCCTGACTTCGTCTCTTCACAAACCTTTTGTGGTTTCTTCTCAAGAAGAAACAAAGTCGAAGTCTCTGGATTTGGTCAAATCCCGCACCACAAGGTCACCGTTAGCGTAAAAGACGGGTCAGGGTATTTTGCGGCAAAAAAATAGCTTTTCAGAAACCATGTTTCCACAAAATGTACAATGAATGATGATACAGCCTTGCTGAAGCTTTAAGCAAACGTTCACAGACCCGACTATGGACCGAATCATGAAGACATGAAAACAATTCTGTCGGTTTGGACGCCATTTTGTAGACGTTACAATGCACTAGGTTGTCTGGAGACATTAGGAAAGAAAGATTTATATTTTTTGTCCATACAAAAGAAATGTGGCGTGAAATGAACAATACAATGGATGTAAGTGTTTGTTGCTTTTTCTGCAACAGCATCCTTACTGAAAACCCAAAACCGCACATTCATATCTATTTCATTACGACATTATCTATTTTTCCCAAATGCCGATAAAACCGCTGTTGAGCTAGCTAGTTAGCGGTGGAGACACACCTGTAACGCTGACCTTTGCTTGCATCACAACAAAGAAAAGCTTGTTTGGCTAGTACAAATCACTGCATTGATTTTCCAGAGTTTCCACCGCTCTCGTTTGGATTAAAAGACGGCTGCGGTGAAGTTTCCATTAGTTTCACTCAACCGCTGAAATGCGCACAAACAACAACAGGGATTTCTCCGCTGTTATCATCACCGATTTTATTTTATTTATTTTTTTTAAAATTTTTTATTTTTTTGCACTTAGGTGTGGCCGGTTACATTTTTGTCCATAGACACGCTCCTGAACAGGCGGTTTATTCTCTGGATGGTGACTGAAAGGCCTTTTCAGATTTGAAATTAATTGATTAATTGGTGGTCACACACACAGACTCACAAGCCACATGTGTGTGTGTGTGTGTGTATGTGTGTGTGTGTGTGTATATATACTAAATGACCGCTCATTTATTACCCTAACCCAAAATGAACACGACTTTCCCCATTAGCCGGGAGAGGGGTGAAGGATGGATGGTGGAGACTAGGCAGCAAGGGAGGGATGGAGGGGGGAGAGAGAGGGGGGGGGGAAACAAGGGGGAGAGGTGAAGGAAATAAGGGACAGGGAGGGGGAGAGAGTTTACACACAGGCTGCAGGGGGTCTAGGGGACATCTGAGGGAGGCCTATTAGAGATAATGGATGACTGTCAACCACCGAGCTCTCCGTCTCTCTCTCTCTCTCTCTCTCTCTCTCGCTCTCTCTCCCACTTCTCCTTTCTCCTCTCGCTTTCACTCTCTCGTTTCTGCTTCTCTCACCCCTCCCTCTCTTTTTCTCAGCCTCTTTCTCTGTCTCTCTCTCCCTCTCTGCCACTCTCTCGCTTTCTCTGACTCTCTCTCTCTCGCACTCCTTGTCTCCTTCTCTCAATTTCCACCTCTCTCTCTCACCCTTTCTCTGACTCTCTCTCTCTCTCTCTCTCTCTCTTTCTCTCTCTCCCACTTCTCATTTCTCCTCTCTCTTTCACTCTCTCATATCTGCTTCTCTCACCCCTCCCTCCCCTTTTCTCAGCCTCTTTCTCTGTCGCTCTCCCCCTCTCTGCCACTCTCTCGCTTTCTCTGACTCTCTCTCTCTCTCCCTCTCTCTGTCTCTCCCTCTCTCTCTCCCTCCTTGTTCAGAGGCTTTGAGAAGAGGATAGTGAACGCTGACCCAGAGTCTCTTACCTTTTTCTCTTTAGTTGTCTCACGCACCTGCGACTCGTCGGCTCCGGCAGCTGGGCCATATTTACTTTTAACTGTGGCATAAAGCTTCACACCTTCACTGCCGTCATGAATAGATTTATTTCACACGGGCATATGGTTCCTATGAAGACACAAATGTCACCATGTGGAGGGAGTCGCGTCAAAATTCAGGATGAATTACTGGATGTGTCACTCGGCGTAATTTCACGACGACGTTGTCCCATCGGTTTCCCCCCAATGGTCTTATTGGGAAGACCGTTGGGAAGACACATCAGCGGTATTTGTATGTTGTGTTGTAAGTTAACCTTTATTTAACCGGGTTAGTCTCGTTGAGATTCACTTACGGTACACAACATGAAACACTACATTGTGCACATTAAATCTGGCGAAGTAGAAGAGCGACGGCGGTAACATTGTCCTGCATCAGTCATTAAGCCGCTTTAACCGCCGACTTATAGCGGACCACAAGCTCCCTGTGTCTAGCGCCGGTTCTCCTGCAGTCAGGCGCTGATACTGATGGCTAGAGACCCGTTAGTCCTGCAGGCGCTGATGATTTGTGGTAATGGATCAGCACTGCGACGGTTCACACATCGTTTGTTGCGTCCAAGCGGTCTACAACTCACAGATCGTCTCGGCAGCTCAAGTCTTGATCAGCCTGGACGCCGTCCAAGCCGCCGCTACGAGGCCTCGCCCCGCGGCGGCCGGTCTTGGCTCCGCCGTCCGTCGCGTGGAGACGCTAAACGTTTGGCAGGAGGGCCGGCGGTCCTGAGTGGCGTTGTCAGAGTTGGCGGCGGCGGGCTTTATGGGCGCCCGCTTGGCAGACGCCGCCCCGAGAACAGCGGTGGTAACAACTCGACAACGATTCGCTGGTCACTGATTAGAATGTCACTCCGACGGCGCGGCGCTCGCCGATACGAGTGGCGAGGAAGCACGCCAGTTATAAACAAACACATACACACACACACACACACACACACACACACACACGTGTGCGTCCACAGTCCACTGAAACCAGATTAGATTTAAAAAATGAAAAGCGACGTCGGTAATTGAATGCACCACCTTATTACAAACGAGTGTTGACAAGCGAACTGGTGTAACCCCAACCATAGGATTGGATCGCATCCCCCACGTCTGGAACGACTCCTTCTCCCCTGTGATTACATAGCAGTCCCTATTTTATTAGTTTATTAGGTTTTTATATTAGTTTATTAGTTAGTTTCATCCCAGTGGATTCCCTCCATGTTTCCACCGATTCTCCCTCCGCATCAAAACGCAGGTCTTGACAGGTTGTAATGAGTATTGTACTTCCTCCAACATTTCAATTAGTTTGCTATCGACCGTTAAGCATAATTTTTGACAGGAATAGAAGAAGAATTACCTGATTTCTAGACGTATATCTATGATCTACTCCTTATAATACGTCAGAAGGACGCAGGACTACGCACGGCGTCTTTACATTTATAAGAAAGATGTTAAAACGCAGCCTCCGCAGACCGGCTCCGCGCTGCAAGGAGTCAGAGCCGAGCGTCTAATTAAAACAAAAACCACAAAGTAGTTATTAGTCTCGTAAACACAGCTGGCTGTTGCCAAGTCACAGTTGGCAGCTGAGACAGAGGTGTGAGTTTGGTTTCTATGCCGATGACACCGTCACCGTTTGCACAGACGTTGACTCCGAATCGCTGCCGTTGCCATGGAGAGAAACTGGTTCCTGTCTGCTGTTTTTCTCTGCTTTATCGATCCTGAAAACCAAATACTATAATATGAATAATAACAGCTAATAAACAGAAGATAAAGCGTCTTGTGAGATTTGGTTTGGAGACATCCAACAGCCAATTTGCCGTTGGCCTCCGCTTGTTTGTTGAGTTTAATCTTTTTAACTGGGAAGTATTTGCATCGGGGGCTAACAGGCGGTCCCATCTGTCCTCCTTCTCCATGACTGGGAGTATTTCAGCCACACAGCGGTTGTTGTGGCGCTTCATGAGCTCCGAGTCGTCTCCAAAGCTTCGTCTTGGGGTGCAGCATAATTGGCGCATTGATTCAAAATAGTTTCGTTTTTTTTTTTTTTTTTGTCCAATTCTGGGAAGACGTAGATCTAATTAGTGATGCGTATTAACCCGCCGGAGGGAGGGAGGGAGGGAGGGAGGGAGAGGGAGAGAGATGGAGAGAGGGAGAGGGAGGGAGAGAGAGAGAGGGAGAGGGAGAGAGATGGAGAGAGGGAGAGAGAGAGAGAGAGATGGAGAGAGAGAGAGAGAGATGGAGAGAGAGAGAGAGAGAGAGAGAGAGAGAGAGAGAGATGGAGAAAGGGAGAGGGAGAGAGAGGGGGAGAGGGGGAGGGTGAGGGAGAGGCAACACAATGAGCAGCCTTATCACAAAGACGCCGGGTTATTTTCAGCCTCCCAACAAGAATTTTTAGACGATCCCCCCCCCCCCCCCCCCCCCCTCTGACGGCGTCCAACTGGGAACACTGCTGGATGTTTTCCTCATGAAATGTTTTCCTATCAGTCTTTCACGCTTGAAAGGACCACTAGGTGCTTAATCGCTGGGCGCTGGGTTTTATACTCGCGGCTTCCTGCTAACGCTTGGCAGACTCTTTGGGGGCGGGGGGGGGGGGGAAGTTGCATTATGACAGATTTCTTACACGAGTAAGAAACTGCAACGTGTGTCGTAACATTTAAAAAAAGCGGCCGTGAATTTTTCTGTGTGCCCTTAATGTTTGCGTTTTAACATTTAAAACACAATGCTAGAGTTGAATTCAACTTTATTGTCATTGCACAAGTACAAGTCCTTCGACAACAAACTGCAGTTCAGCATCGGACCAGAAGTGCAAAGTAGTAATCATGTACTTTAAAAAGACTTTAAATTCTACTGCGGTCATCAAATACGTGAGTTCAACATGCTTCACAAAAGGCTTTATCAAATGGAGAAACATTTATTTATTTTTTTAAATCTAACTATATTCACATTACTGAAAATATTCCTCTGAATGTGTTTTTTTCTTCTTCTTTTAAAGTCTCTCTCTCTCTCTCTCTCTCTCTCTCTCTCTATATATATATATATATATATACATTTTCTGTTCTTTTTTGATTTGTAATAAGACATAACAACAGATATAATCCGTATAAGAAGTAAGGGATATGGACAGCGAGCCGCTGAAAGGGTGATGACTGATTATCCTGCTTATTTCACAGCCCCTTACTAAAGAAATCAATCGTTTGACACAAAATATAACGACAAAAAATGATTGCATCGATTCAAAAATGGCTTTATTGCTTCTGCTAGAAGTTGGAAATAGCATCCAGAGCAACAGCCTGCTGTCCATAGCAACAGCCTGTTATTCATAGCATTCACAGCATTCTGATTGGTCAATTACTGCGTTCTTCGGTCTGTTATTCAGAAATAACACACTGCAGAATGCAGTAATTGACCAATCAGAATCGTGTATTCAACAAAGCCATGTAACAGCAAGACGTAACAATAGATGTAACTCGCACCCTCCCACAGAGACGTGAGCACACTGGCTCTCCGGTCGAGGGGAAGACAACGGCAGCTGGTTCTGCGGTCGCAGCGGCGGTCATGAATCCCCCAGCTGGTGAATAGAGACATGGACACGCAGCGCTCCCTCTGACGCCGTCCCCAGCACCAGTCCTCCCTCTCTCTGTCCGTACCATGGAGGCCGGGGGTGAAGCACCGCCACCGACGTCGTCACCACCGTCAGCGGGTCGGGGGCGGCGGCGCCGAATCACTGCCCCCAGTGTGCTGGGGGCCCTGCTGGCCCTGCTGGTCGTCTCCGTGTCCGGCGCCGGCGTGACCGATGGCCCGGGGCGGCAGAGGCACCCCCCCCGGCGCCTGAAGCGAGGCTGGCTGTGGAGCCAGCTGGTGGTCCCGGAGGAAGACCCCACGCCGCGAGTCATCGGCAGGGTACGCCGCGCCAAGCGCCGCCGTCCTAGTGTTGTGTCAAAGGGCCCCTGTTGTACCACCAGGCATGACAAGCCAGTCAACATCTACCCTCTATTGACATCACAAGTGGGAGTGTCCACCCAGATGTATGATGAATAGATCGGCCTACCAGACTGATCTAGTCATCATGCATCTCACTCACACTTGTGATGTCACTAGAGGGTAGATTTTGACTTTAATTTTGACTGGCTTGTAATGGCTAATCAACATCAGGCCTGGTGGTAAAATGGGCCCTTTAAGTGTCCCTTTAAGTCATCTATGTACACAAAACACATACAAAGTAATAATACATTTAAAAAAATGTAGTAGCAGTAGTTGTAGTAGTGGTGTGTTACCAAGTAATCAAAGCATTGATTATGATCAGTTTCTATTCATTGGTCTCTATCTCTTCAGATTTTCCAAATTTTCTACTTGTCATTTTTTCAATTAATCAATTAATTTGTAATTGTTGAAATTCAAACATGTATTGCCATTGGGTGACAGACACACACACACACACACACACACACACACACACATACTGTATATATTAACGAAAACAACACACAACACTTGATGTTTTCCCCACCAGCTCAAGTCGGACTACATCAACGGCGAGTTCACCGTCCGGTACATCCTGTCCGGGGAGGGCGCCGGCGACGCCTTCCAGATCGACGAATACTCTGGCGAGATCCGCACGTGCCGCACGCTGGACCGCGAGGAGAAGGCCTTCTACGTCCTGCAGGCGCAGGCCATCAACAGGTTCACCAACGAGCCGGTGGAGCCCCAGTCCGAGTTCATCATCAAGGTCCAGGACATCAACGACAACGCACCTGTCTTCCAGGGCGAACCCTACGTCTCCAGCATCCCTGAGATGAGCCCCACAGGTAGGGAGACACACCTGGTGAGCCCCACAGGTAGGGAGACACACCTGATGAGCCCCACATGAAGGGACACACACCTGATGAGCCCCACAGGTAGGGAGACACACCTGATGAGCCCCACAGGTAGGGAGACACACCTGGTGAGCCCCACAGGTAGGGAGACACACCTGGTGAGCCCCACAGGTAGGGAGACACACCTGGTGAGCCCCACAGGTAGGGAGACACACCTGGTGAGCCCCACAGGTAGGGAGACACACCTGGTGAGCCCCACAGGTAGGGAGACACACCTGGTGAGCCCCACAGGTAGGGAGACACACCTGGTGAGCCCCACAGGTAGGGAGACACACCTGGTGAGCCCCACAGGTAGGGAGACACACCTGATGAGCCCCACAGGTAGGGAGACACACCTGGTGAGCCCCACAGGTAGGGAGACACACCTGGTGAGCCCCACAGGTAGGGAGACACACCCGGTGAAGCCCCACAGGTAGGGAGACACACCTGGTGAGCCCCACAGGTAGGGAGACACACCTGATGAGCCCCACAGGTAGGGAGACACACCTGGTGAGCTCCACAGGTAGGGAGACACACCTGGTGAGCCCCACAGGTAGGGAGACACACCTGATGAGCCCCACAGGTAGGGAGACACACCTGGTGAGCCCCACAGGTAGGGACACACACCTGATGAGCTCCACAGGTAGGGAGACACACCTGATGAGCCCCACAGGTAGGGAGACACACCTGGTGAGCCCCACAGGTAGGGAGACACACCTGATGAGCTCCACAGGTAGGGAGACACACCTGATGAGCCCCACAGGTAAGGAGACACACCTGGTGAGCCCCACAGGTAGGGAGACACACCTCATGAGCCCCACAGGTAGGGAGACACACCTGGTGAGCCCCACAGGTAGGGGGACACACCTGGTGAGCCCCACAGGTAGGGAGACACACCTGATGAGCCCCACAGGTAGGGAGACACACCTGGTGAGCCCCACAGGTAGGGAGACAAACCTGATGAGCCCCACAGGTAGGGAGACACACCTGATGAGTCCCACAGGTAGGGAGACACACCTGGTGAGCCCCACAGGTAGGGAGACACACCTGATGAGCCCCACAGGTAGGGAGACACACCTGGTGAGCCCCACAGGTAGGGAGACACACCTGGTGAGCCCCACAGGTAGGGAGACACACCTGGTGAGCCCCACAGGTAGGGAGACACACCTGATGAGCCTCACAGTTAGGGAGACACACCTGGTGAGCCTCACAGTTAGGGAGACACACCTGGTGAGCCCCACAGGTAGGGAGACACACCTGATGAGCCCCACAGGTAGGGAGACACACCTGGTGAGCCCCACAGGTAGGGAGACACACCTGGTGAGCCCCACAGGTAGGGAGACACACCTGATGAGCCCCACAGGTAGGAAGACACACCTGGTGAGCCCCACAGGTAGGGAGACACACCTGGTGAGCCCCACAGGTAGGGAGACACACCTGGTGAGCCCCACAGGTAGGGAGACACACCTGATGAGCTCCACAGGTAGGGAGACACACCTGGTGAGCCCCACAGGTAGGGAGACACACCTGGGTCCAGGTACACCTGCACACAGGAGGTCATGTGACCTAAAGACATAAAGAGCAACAAAGTACCTGTAGGGAGGAGGTTTTGGCGGATGAACAGGTCAAACCCGGGACCAGGAGGCCGGGGTTCGTGTCCCCTATTATCTTCCATCATGGAGGTAGGGGTACAGACTTATGTTGCACTGCAACACAGAGTGCTTAACATGGGAAAAAAACATTTATTTCTAATCTGGGATTAATAAAGTACATTTTAACTGTCTGTAAAGTATGAAGTTTAAAGTAAAAAATGAAAATTGGAGAATCACAGAGTTTAATTAATCCATCGACGCCAGACAGCATTGGCAAGCTTAAGTGCTTATGAAGGCAAGCCTGTTTGTTTTAGTAATTATATGGCTGAAAATAGAAAGTAATAATTCCCAGGATTCAAAGGCCTTGTTCTCATCTTTTATCGTAGCTCTTGTAGTTCTACATCTTAAATGTAGATTTAGCAGAAAAATGCTAAGCTAAAAAAAGGTTTGGCTCTGTGAGCTACGTTGCCAGGGCCGCCATCTTGAGAGAAAATAATCAAAGTAATCTTGAAGTGCTGAACTCTGCTGTGGCTGTGTCTGTCAGGCGGGACGTTTAAGGTATTGCTTTCTTTATCATAGTTCTGTGTGCCTTTACATTTTATTAGCCTCAAATAATGTTATTAAATCCGCTGCCCTTTCACAACCAAACCATTACCATTTCATTTTTATATGTAATCTACTTTTGGAGTATAATATCCCGCTCGTAATAAATCATAATGCATTTGACTTGAAAAGGGGGCGAGAGGGGGGATGGTTCAGTGTGTGTGTGTGTGTGTGTGTGTGTGTGTGTGTGTGTGAGTGTGTGTGTGTGTACGAGACAGAGAGAGAGAGAGAGAGACCGAAACAAAGGAGAGTGAGGGAATGGGAGAGTAAAGAAATGCTGCAGTAGTGAAGCTCTCTCGACCATAATGAGAGAGAGCGCTAAGTGCTGGTCGGCGAGCTCCATGCGGACAATCAAGTCAGACGGAGAGAGAGATACGCACGCACACACACACACACACACACACATGCACACACACACACACACACACACACACACACACACACACACACACACAGAAGGATGGGCAGAGTGATGGAGCGAAGAAGGGAGAGAGAGGTGCACACACAGAGATAGAGATGGGTGGAGAAGGAAGGACACACACACACACACACATACAGGAGGATGGAGAGAGAGAGAGAGAGAGAGAGAGAGGGAGAGAGTGAGAGAGAGAGGGAGAGAGAGGGGGAGATCAGAGGGAGAAATTGAGAGAAGGAGACAGGGAGTGTGGGAGAGAGACTGAAAGAAAGAGAGAAAGGAAGAGAGGGAGAGAGCGGGACAGGACAGGGAGAGAGCGAGAAAGAAGGGGAGTGAGAGAGTGAGGGGGGAGAGAGAGGGAGGGAGGGAGTGAGTGGGGGGAGAGAGGGAGGGAGGGTTGGTCTGCCAAGAAACTGAACAGCCAGAGCCAAAGACAAAGGGTGAAGTCAACAGGAGTGATAGAGGGAGATAGAGAAAGACACACACATAGTGGGGGGGCAAAGTCATACAGACGGAGCGAGAGACAGAAAGGGAGAGGAAGAGGGGGAGAGAGAGAGAGAGAGAGACAGAGAGAGAGAGACAGAGATGTCACAGTAGGAGTGGAGGGGCTCGGGCCTGGTGGGAATAGTGAGGCGTAATCACTTTGTTTGGCCCGGGGGTGAGGCGGGACGAGGCGGGACGAGGCGGGACAAGTAAGCCTGAGCTAACCCCCCTGTCTCTATGATGTCACCTCCTCACCCCCCCTCCCCCATCTATCCCCCCCCCGTCCAGGGACCACCGTCGCCAGGGTGACGGCCACGGACGCCGACGACCCTCAGGCTGGGAACAACGCCCTGCTGCTCTACTCCATCCTGCAGGGGGAGCCCTACTTCTCTGTGGAGCCCAAGACAGGTGACCTCATCATGCACAGCTGTTACCTTGGGGGGGGGGACTGTGGCTGTGTCCAGATGTTTACTGGGAATTATTACAGCCTATATAAGTGGACTCATCGTCGTGAAACCGATGGTCACTCACCAAGAAGCATGTCCCATCATGCATTGCGCTGAAATAAAAAAGGCAGACGGACGAGAGGAGAGCACATTGCTGGAGGATTGCTAATGCGAAAATAAAATGTTTGAATTATTGCATTACGTACAGATTATAATACATTAATATATGTATTTATCACAATAATACATGCCGGTATTTATACATAGACCTCCCTAGATAGTGAGTAGGAGTAGTGAATGAGTTTGGATTGGTCCACTTGTGCCCTACATAGTGCACTATTTAGGGTGTCACTATTTTTGTAGTGTTGTCCTCTGGAAGATAAGTACACATCTGGTTGCTTATGTTGGCCACTAATTAATCAGAATCAGAATCAGAATCAGAATCAAGTTTATTGTCAAGTAGGTTTGTACTTAAGGAATTCGACTCGGTGTAATTGGTGCAGAATAAACATTAAGTAAAAAGAAAAATATAAAATATAAAAAAATATAGGAAGATAAGAAACCAAGTATTAAAATATAAACAATATAAATATGTATATATATATATATATATATATATATATATATATATACAGTATCTTCTAAAAACAAAGGAGCTGTAGTGCAAGCTGTAAGTATATGAAGTATATGACAGTATAGTTCACACTATATTCACACAATGCTATAAATACTATAAATGTGCAGATGTACAAAAGGATGAAGTGGTCCCGAATATAATATAATAATATAATATATAATTAATACCCATAATGCACATCAAAATAAGTGCACAACTGATTGTTTCCTCCCAATATCCCATGATGCATAGTGGTGTTTATTTATGGTCAGATTGATCCACTAGAGACGGTCCGGCCCAGGTAGCGGTCCCAGGGTGACGTCTCACATCCGGTGCATCCTTAGTGTCTGAATTCCCCCCATGCTCCCTATTCCCTAAATAGTGCACTATGTGGTGTTCACTATGTAGGGAATGAGGAAACAAGTGAGCCAAATTTAACGCAGCCCAGATGTTTTCCTCGATCTCATTTGGACCCGCGCTTCCAATTGTGGAATTGCTTAAACTGCTCGACAAGAAAGCTTGATCGGCCGCCAAATCGCCTTGGCAACCGAGGATACATCAGTGTATCCTAACAGGAAGTGTTTCAGCTTGAGTCTTTTGATTACATCATCAGACATTTACATACAGTATCACGCCCCCATGTGGCCACACAGAACAAGTCAGGAGGTTGTGAGTGGTGGCGCTGAGCGGTCCCAGCCGGTCC
>JAOPHQ010001048.1:0-7500 GCA_030340625.1 Merluccius polli | reverse complement strand
GACATAGAGAGAGAGAGAGAGAGAGAGAGAGAGACATAGAGAGAGAGACATAGAGAGAGAGACAGAGACAGAGAGAGAGAGAGAGAGATTTATATATCTATATATATATAGATAGATAGATATATAGATAGATATAGATATAGATAGATAGATATAGAGATATAGATATAGATATATAGATATAGATAGTGTATCTTGAGTGTCCATATCTCTATAGACACTTTTTTCCAGTTTTTAATTTACAGCCCTTTTCATTTTTTCCCTCTGATATCTGTTTTGATTTGCGATAGCGCGACTAGTTGGCTCCAAATTCATTTTTTTTTTAAAACATTTTTTAAATTATAGTGAGCAGGCGGCATAACATTATTTATGCCACCTGCTCACTCTGACTTAAATTAACACAAGAAATAGGCAAGGTAAAATATTTGTCTTTTTTTTCAAAGTCAAACGTGATTTAAACTCTGTTTTTAAAATGCATCGCACCTTCAGATGATCGTCTTCAACGTTAAAAGCCTGCCTGCTGTTACATGTAAAACAGTACATTTGGATAAAAAGAGATAATAATAATACAAATATAAGTATAAAAATAATAAGTAGTCGCTGTGGGACATCGCTCCGCCTGCTGTCTTCCTCCAGACTTATAATAATATATATATAATATATATTATAATAACATATAATTCACTGCAAGTCAATGTGGATGGGAGTGTCTGCTGACTGCCCCCCCATAGTGAGGTCCCCCCGGGTCCGGTCTGCTGTGTTTTTGGGTCCAGACTTGTACACGTTTGGGGTGCGTGAGGACGCGGCGGTCGGCGCCACGGTGGGCCGCGTGAAGGCGGACGACGGAGACGTGGGCCTCAACGCCAGGATGAACTACACCCTGCAGGACCTGGAGGAGAGCCAGACCTTCACCATCCAGCTGGACCCCGACACGCAGGAGGGACTCATCCTATTGGCCAAGGTCCGGCCAATCACTGAGTAGCAGTTTAGTTCTTCACCAACAAACGGCTGATTGGTTTCTGTCTTTGCTGATGGTTGACCAATCGCAGAACAGACCTTTTGTTGGTTGGCCAATCAGAGCAGTTCTTAACCAATCAGAGCAGTTCTTAACCGCAGTTCTTGACCATTCAGAGCAGTTCTTTACCAATCAGAACAGTTCTTAACCAATCAGAGCAGTTCTTGACCAATCAGAGCAGTTCTTGACCAATCAGAGCAGTTCTTAACCAATCAGAACAGTTCTTGACCAATCAGAGCAGTTCTTGACCAATCAGAGCAGTTCTTGACCAATCAGAGCAGTTCTTTACCAATCAGAACAGTTCTTAACCAATCAGAGCAGTTCTTTACCAATCAGAACAGTTCTTAACCAATCAGAGCAGTTCTTGACCAATCAGAGCAGTTCTTGACCAATCAGAGCAGTTCTTGACCAATCAGAGCAGTTCTTAACCAATCAGAACAGTTCTTGACCAATCAGAGCAGTTCTTGACCAATCAGAGCAGTTCTTGACCAATCAGAGCAGTTCTTAACCAACAAACTACAGTTGGATGACCAATCGCTTAGTGTATTGATGTAGTTGTTGTCTCTCTCTCTCTGTCTCTCTCTGTCTCTCTGTCTCTCTCTCTGTCTCTGTCTCTCTCTGTCTCTCTGTCTCTCTGTCTCTCTCTCTCTCTCTCTCTCTCTCTCTCTGTCTCTCTCTCTGTCTCTCTCTCTCTCTCTCTCTCTCTCTCCCTCCCTCTCTCTCTCTGTCTCTGTCTCTGTCTCTCTCTCCCTCTCTCTCTCTCTCTCTCTCTCTCTCTCTCTCTCTCTCTCTCTCTCTCTCTCTCTCTCTCTCTCTCTCTCTCTCTCTCCCCCTCTCCCTCCCCCCCAGCTGGTCAAGGCAGATGTCCACCTCTGTCCGAGGTTTCTGCCTTTTTTAACGGTTTAGTTTCTCCTCGGGTCAACAGATCCATAATGTTGGGTCTCAGGGAGGACTTGGGTCCGGATCCGCTCCATTTGAAAAGTGTCCTTAGATAACTTACTACACAAACTTTAATATATAAAAATAAAATTGAATTCAATTTCATTGAATTGCGCTGTTTAGTTCGCCAACCAGCTGCTGCTTCTGTTGAGTTCAGGTTTCCTCATCCGGTCCAATCGTCCTTGAGGACATATAAAGTATAATAGAGTAACGCTCCCCAAACTGAAGGTAACAATCATCTTGTTGAAGACGGCGACCTTCTGCGCGGTATTGGGAATACCGTCGCTAATCTTTATTTCACATTAAACGATGTCTCTGGCATCTCTTAAGGCCGCAGGTCGCGCATTTCATCGCATTTCAAGAGACTCCAATTTTGGACGTCTTTTACGGCGGCGGAGGGGGAGAAGAAAAAAAAGAAAAAGTCGTCCCGACGTTATCGACTGTGAATTGTTGTGGGAGAGTGCTAATGGCTAGCATGCTGCTTCCTTATTACTAGCATGATCATGCTAATCAGCGGCGTGGCGTTATTTAAGTAGCGGCGCGGCGGCGCACACGCAGAGCGCCGACATTGATTTCACCATTTTCCCGCTCACCGCTCAATCCTCCTCCTCCGCCGCCGGGACACAAAAGGATAATCATCGTTAATCCCCGTTCATCCTTAATCACGAGTGTGGATAGCGGTGTTTTCAGAGCCGTTGTGTCGCTGTAATCATTTGTCGCAATTGATTTTGAGTCATATAATATGCGGCGTGAGAGCGGCGCTCCGATAGCAAATCATTTATTATTGAACGCTAAATAACGTCTTTGTTGTGTCTTTTCTCTGCCTTTTGATTTCTGTTTTTCATGATTCTTTTCTGTCTTTCTCTCCCTTTCTCCCCCCTCTCTCTCCCCCCTCTCCTCTTCCCCCCCTCGCTCTGTCGCTCACCCTCTACCTCCCCTCCTGTCTATCCATCTCTTCCTCCCCTCCTCTGTCTCCCCCGCATCTCTCTCTCTCTCCCCCTCCTCTACCCCCCCTTATTTCCATCTCTCTCTCCTCCCTCCCCTTTCGCCCCCCTCTCTCCCCCCCTCTCCTCTTCCCCCCCTTTCTCCGTCTCTCACCCTCTACCTCCCCTCCTGTCTATCCATCTCTTCCTCCCCTCCTCTCTCTCTCTCCCCATCTCTCTCTCTCTCTCTCCCCCTCCTCTATCCCCCTCTTTCCATCTTTCTCTCTCCCCCCTTTCTCTGTCTCTCACCCTCTACCTCCCCTCCTGTCTATCCATCTCTTCCTCCCCTCCTCTGTCTCCCCCCATCTCTCTCTCTCTCTCCCCCTCCTCTACCCCCCCTTATTTCCATCTCTCTCTCCTCCCTCCCCTTTCGCCCCCCTCTCTTCCCCCTCCTCTTCCCCCCTCGCTCTGTCGCTCACCCTCTACCTCCCCTCCTGTCTATCCATCTCTTACTCCCCTCCTCTCTCTCTCTCCCCATCTCTCTCTCTCTCTCTCTCTCCCCCTCCTCTATCCCCCTCTTTCCATCTTTCTCTCTCCCCCCTTTCTCTGTCGCTCACCCTCTACCTCCCCTCCTGTCTATCCATCTCTTACTCCCCTCCTCTCTCTCTCTCCCCATCTCTCTCTCTCTCTCTCCCCCTCCTCTATCCCCCTCTTTCCATCTTTCTCTCTCCCCCTTCTCTCTACCCCCCTTTCTCTGTCTCTCACCCTCTACCTCCCCTCCTGTCTATCCATCTCTTCCTCCCCTCCTGTCTCCCCCCCATCTCTCTCTCTCTCTCCCACCCCCTCCTCTACCCCCCACCCTATTTCCATCTCTCTCTCCTCCCTCCCCTCTCTCCCCCCATCTCTCTCCCCCCCCCCCTCCTCTATCCCCCTCTTTCCATTTCTCTCTCTCTCTCCCCTCTCTCCATCTCTCACCCTCTACCTCCCCTCCTGTCTATACATCTCTTCCTCCCCTCCTCTCCCCCCCCCTCCTCTACCCCCCCCCCCCCCCCCCCCTATTTCCATCTCTCTCTCCCCTCCCTCCCCTTTCTCCCCCCTCTCCTCTTCCCCCCCCCCCCCTCTCTCTGTCTCTCACCCTCTACCTCTCCTCCTGTTTATCCATCTCTTCCTCCCCTCCTCTCTCTCCCCACCATCTCTCTCTCCCCCCCCCTCCTCTCCCCCCAGCCTCTAGACTATGAGAGTAAGAGTCGCTTCGTGATGGCGGTGGAGGCGGACAACGAGCTGCTGGACGAGCGCTTCCTGCGTGCGGACGAGGCGCGGGACCGGGCGACGGTCAAGGTGTTCGTGGAGGACGTCGACGAGCCGCCCGTCTTCGCCGCCGCCGCCGCCACCGCCACCGCCGCCTACCAGTGGAAAGTGGCGGAGAACGCGGCGCCGGGCAGCGTGGTGGGGGCCGTGAGCGCCCGCGACACCGATGCCCGTAACAATCCTGTCAGGTACGGTGGCTCACCCCCCACCCCCCCCCCCCCCAGCCCTCACCCCCCAGCCCTCACCCCCCAGCCCTCACCCTCCACTCCCCATCCTCAACCCCCCCCCCCCCTCCCACCCCCAGTCCTCACCCTCCACCCCCAATCCTCACCCCCCACCCTCACCTGCCACCCCCAGCCCTCACCCCCCCACTCCCAGCTCTCACCCCCCCACCCCCAGCCCTCACCCCCCAGCCCTCAGCCCTCACCCCCCCCACCCACCACCCCCAGCCCTCACCCTCCACCCCCAGCAGTCACCCCCCCACCCCCAGCCCTCACCCTCCTCCCCCAGCCCTCACCCCCCCACCCCACCCCCCCCCAGCCTATGCCACCCTGTCCAAACTGACACCCAGGAATAGAATGACATGTGCCACCTAGCTAGCAGCGCAGTATGCTAATCACGCGGCGGTGGCAGGCACCCAGAGGTGGGGGTGGGGGGGGGTGGGGGTGGGGGTGTGGGGGGGTGGGGGTGGGGGGGGTGAGGAGGCGAAGGATGGCGGTTTTGGGTGGCGGTCCGGGAGGAGGAGATGAACAACCTCTGACAGCGTCTCCTCCAAAGCCTTCCCTTCACCGGCGCATGGCGGGATAAAAAAAAAAAAAGGAGAAAGAAAAAAAAAAAAAGTGAATTAAGGCAGAAAAAAAAAAAAAATCATTTTCATTTGAAATGGTGTGTGTGGCTCACGCCGCCGCCGCCGCCGCCGCCACCGCCGCCGCCGCCGCCGCCACCGCCCGCCACCGCCGCCGCCGCCGCCGCCGCCGCCTCCCTTGATCTCTATGGATACCCGAACATGGTCATATTTATCTCGTATTACTTTAGTTGGAAATGAGCCCCCGCTGAATAAATCATGACCATTTTTATACCTCACAGCGCTTTCTATCTGTCGCCCTGCGGCCGTATTATCACAGAGCGGCGGCGGCGGTGGCGGGTGGCGGCGGCGGGTGGCGGCGGCCGCGGCGGGCCCGCCACGCGCAAATGTAATAAAGCGCCGTGGCGAGTTGGCATATGGGGAATTTTTTGAGATTCGCCGTAATTTGCAACGGGGAGCGCGTTGCCGTGGGATACGGGAGGGGGGGGGGGGGGGGGGGGGTCCGTCATCCTTAGAGCTGGAAGAGTAGCAGGTGCTTCATATCGTCCAATCAGAGGACCCCCCCCCCCCCTCCCCCCCCCACCCCCCCCCCCCCATCCCTCCATCCCCGGTTAGCAGCCATTGGGTGATTTGTCTCGGCGCGGGGGAGTAAATTCAACTTATTTTCCCGCTGAAATACGGCCGCTGTTTGGTCGTAACTTAAACGTTTGTGTTTTTCCATTTTTCCCGACGCGGCCCCCGAGGCGGCGTGCAAATTCCCCTTTTTTTGTTCTTGTTTACAGTAATTCGGCGCCGGGGTTGAATAATCACTTTGCTATCGGAGCGGTTCAATCGGGGCGCC
Source organism: Merluccius polli (assembly GCA_030340625.1). Taxonomy (NCBI): domain Eukaryota; kingdom Metazoa; phylum Chordata; class Actinopteri; order Gadiformes; family Merlucciidae; genus Merluccius; species Merluccius polli. Next base: position 1,669 of record JAOPHQ010001048.1, on the reverse strand, counting down.
GCCAACCAACCGACGCACAAACAAACAAACAAACAAACAAACAAACAATCTCCCTTTGAGCCTGGAAAAGGAAGACGAGCCGCCGTGCTTCCTCCAAGAAATGAGACGTCTCATGTTTTCCCGATTTACGAGATCTTAATTAACTTTACAATTAACTGCCAGGTAAGGTGTGGGTTTAAAAAAAACAAACAAAAAAAAAACACGACATAAAAATGAAAATAGCGTCTGGTGAAAATAGCGTCTGGTGAAAACAGGCGACGCGGCGCCGTAATAACGCGTTGCTTATAATCTGTGAAAACAGCGTCTGTGTGCTGCGTGTCAAGCGGCAGTCAAACCCGGAGGAGCGGGAAATCACAAAAAGTGGAAACATGGACATGGAAAGCACGTCGGCGTCGGCGTTGTTGACATCGACTGTCACCCCTGTCACCGAAGCTGTTTGTCGAGCGTCTGTTTGCCGATAAATAGCACCAAAAAAAAAAAAGCAAAGAAAAAAAAGAAAGAATGAAAGAAAGAAAGAAAGAAAAGAAGAGGGAAAAAAACCGGAGCATCTTAGCTAATAGAGCGTAACAGTGACCGCCCCTTTTTAACAGCTCCGGTGCCGGAAGTAAATTTCCCATGCATTTATCTCGTCCACTTTTCGTATAATCCTTATAAAAAGAGTATTAAGCCTTTAACCAAGCCGATCGTTCGTTATGGTAGTCGTGACGACCATATTATGTTTGATTCGGGCATAAAAAGAATTTGGAAAACGGAAGAAAAGCCAAAGGTACTTTATTTTGTTGACCGGGTGAGGAACTACTCATCCCGAATCAAACATAATATGGTCACGACTACCACAACGAACGATTGGCTTGGTTCAAGTCTTAATACTCTTTTTATAAGGATTATACGAAAAGTGGACGAGATAAATGCATGGGAAATTTACTTCCGGCACCGGAGCTGTTAAAAAGGGGCGGTCACTGTTACGCTCTATCGCCGCTTCTTCTTTGTGTGCGCCGGGAAACGGCGTCCCGCTCGCTGAACGCTAACCGCTGAACGCTTAAACGCCTGTCCCATTCATTTCTCTTTCAGATATTCAATTGAGAGGCGCAGCGATATCAGAGCGGCGTTCAGAATAGACCCAAACAATGGCACCGTGACGCTCGGCGCCCGGCCGCTGGACCGCGAGGCCGCAGACTGGCACAATGTGACGGTCGTCGCCACGGAGACAAGTAAGGAGGAGAATGTCTTCAGTCCCATTCAGAGCTGCTCCTCATAATGTATAGCGACGGGTTTGAGCCAATTTAGCGCCGCCAGCCTCGCCGGAGAGAGGGGAGGAAGAGGAGGAGGAGGAGGAGGAGGAGGAAGCGGCGGCTGCCGGCAATATCTGTCCAGGCGAAGGAAATCTGAATGTGAATGTGGAAATGTGAGGCGGAGACGTTTACTTCCCTCGGAAATTATTCAGCACTGTGTGTGTGTGTGTGTGTGTGTTGCTCTCTCTCTCTCTCTCTCTCTCTCTCTCTCTCTCTCTCTCTCTCTCTCTCTCTCTCTCTCTCTCTCTCTCTCTCTCTCCCACTTTTCTGTTCGATGTTTTGCTATTCAGCTCGCCGGGGGAAGTCGTCGCGGGACTTCAGGGGCCATTTTGTGTTATTATTATTCTTTTATATATATATATATTGTGTTGGCGCCG
>JAOPHQ010001047.1:15000-22433 GCA_030340625.1 Merluccius polli | reverse complement strand
AGCGAGAGTGTGAGTGTGAATAATTCAAAGCAAACAAACTCAAGCGTCTCTCTTCATCCTGAGGATCCTAAAGGGAAAAGCAAACTGTCTGAATCGAAACAACGGAAACGCAACTTTTTCGGAGGCGTAACGTGACACGGGGCAGGAAAAAAAACACCCTTGGACTCAAGAATGACTCATTATTAACCGCCATTAACCGTCTTACTCATCTTGTTGAGAAACCCGGCAGGCGGAAATAGAAATACGCTTCCATTGAAAGAGGTGCCATTGTTGGTTGAGCTATTTTAAAGCCTGGATTCCTCAAGGCTGCTTTCTAGTGGCAGCCAGTGGTTCATCGCAAAAGACATTCACTGTTTACTGCATATTTAGTCATTCAAAAGATGCTTTCATTCAAAGTGAGATACAGGTCATGAAGGAGCTATAGGGGGAAGTATAGGGGTTATGCATCTTGCTCAAGGACGCCTACAGGCAGACTGCAGGCGGGGAGTCGGGGATCGAACACGAACGCTTTTGTCTTTGGCGTCTCACGCCGTATGAGACGCTATCCTTCCACTAAACGACTTCGTCTCTTCTTTATATTCCCACCGCAGACCGCCGGAGCGACGCGTCGTCGTCGTCGCTTTGGATATTCGCATATTTGCCAGACGTCCAAAAACCCGGCACAAAGAAAAAAAGAGACAAAAATATTATATGGAAGTTTTTAAGGAACAAAACATTGTGAAGCGAACCCCCAGGTGTGTCGCCGCCGCCGTCAAAAGGCATCAATCTCGCTGTGTTACCGCGGATACAGTCAGACTATTTTTAGCGAAACAGCAGTTGGTGATCAATCACACGCCTAAAAGAATGCGACCATGCGTGACTGGGACAGTTGTTGTTTTGTTGTGTTGTTTCGGTATCAGAAGGGGATTCATGCTCATGCTTTATCACCGGGGGGGGAAGATGAACAGTGAAGAACAACACCGTATTGTGGTTTATATAAGCCGCCTTGAAGAAAAAAAACGTGTGAAAGCTCTTTTGTGTGTGGAGACCAACCCACTTTAGTTAATGTAGTACTTTTTGTAGTAGGTTCCTTATGGGTTTTTAGAGTCATATTATCTTTATTCAACTTTAACTTCTGACTAATGTGGGCTAGTCTTTATTTTTAGTACATATTAGGTTTGACTTGTTAATGTGTTTCCACAATAACCTGCGAGTGTTCAGTTCGGTTCGATATTCTATCGACCGGCGAGGGAAACTCACTTTGCAGCAGCAGGGCATTCGGGAAAATTACAAATACCAAAATTATGCAAATACCAAAATGTACTAATACCAGACATTAAATGCTATTAGGATGAGAAGCAAACCGATGAAAACAGATACAGATAGACGTCGGTGGTAGGAGCGGTGGTGTGTGTGACACGAAGCGAGTGCCAATCGTGGGTAAGATAAAGTGCAAGAATCTACTTATTGTGCAAATTTATTGCACACGGTACGGAGGAGAATTTATATCTATTGAACTTTGCTCCTGGTAATCTATACCTTCGGTCTGAGGGGAGGAGTGCTCGATCCTTATGTGTGTGTGTGTGTGTGTACTGGGGAGGGTGTTGGTATGCATGCATCACACACAGACACACACACACACACACAGTATGGACAGAATGCACATGTCTGTCACTGTCTCCACATAGGTCATGTGACGAACCAGCCAGGAAGTTCGTCGGAGATCTTCGCAAGTATCCGACGGCTCGCTTTAAACCTTCGCTGATCCCCTTCGTTTGCGGCGGGAGAGCAGAGCACACACACGCCGCCGCACTAAATGAACTATAACTGCGCTCGGTGCGAGGGGGCGGTAGGTGGCTTGTTGCGGGGCGGCTTGGCATGGCCCCGGTATTGGCAGATGGCGGGGACGTCGACAGCAGGCACCGCGTGTCACGGCGTAGCAAATCATGGCTAAATTGATAAACGGCGGCTAAAGGACAGAAGCCAAAATCGCTAATTAGTCCTACGTGATGCTCATCAAATAGCCGTAGCCATCGGTTACACAGAGGCTCTTGGGGGGGGGGGCGGTTGTATGCAAACGATCTGTAGATCTGAGTTTCAAATTTTAGGGCGTATTTGGATGCCAATTGTCATAAACACGCCGTAAACCCTGTGGACTCCCTCGATGTGATTCGCCGATGTACGCCGCTTCCGCCAGAAGACATGGCGTCCGTTTGCGGCGGGTGTGAGGATCTTCTCCGGGGCGGCGGTCCACTGCTGCGAACCGTATCCCCGATGGCTTCGGTTCGCAGCATGCTCCTTCCTCACTGTGTGAATGACATCATCCTCACAGTCGGCGTGGTTTCGAATGGCTCATGGCTCATTGTGTTGTCATTCGCATCATCATCCAAGAAACACAATATTCAACACATACTCAAAACTTTTCTTCGTACGATTCGGTTTGTTGTGAAATCCACAAAACGCGACTAACGTCACAAACAAAGCCATTCATTCGCCGGAGGCTGAACGGAGGCCAGGTCTCTGGTTTTTTGACTCCACCATCCGAGAGACACAGTCCAGTCTCCGGTCTCCCCCCCCCCTCCGCGTCACAGTATCCAGCACCAAGGGGGACTTTTCTTCCCCCGATAGTTCACAGCTCTCTCTTCTCTCTCCCCCTTCATCCTGCAGGAATCCTCCCACCGCCCCACCACCCTCCCCCTCCCACCCCACCACCCTCCCCCCTCCCCCTCGCACCCCACCACCCACCCTCCCAGCAATAAACCCGATTTGTGCCTTTGGTTCTGGGAGGATTTATTAAAATGTCACCGGATTTGGGATCTGCTCGGTGTCTTAGCATAGTATAGGGCTTTGTCATGCGGGGAGGCTGGGGAAGAGAGGGGGGGGGGGGGGGGGGGTGAGGGGGTGAAGGATGGAAACTAGCTAGGGGGGCAGGGGGGGACATATGCTGTCCTCTGGCAACATGGACCAAGAAGAAGGGCCCAGTGGTGCCAATGCCCCCCCCCCCCCCCCCACCTCGTATATAAATGATTGACTGCCATTTTCCTCCCGGCCAAGTTCCCAGTCAGGTCCTTAGCGGTGCCCCTCATCGAGGGGGCTCCCAGGGGGGGAGGAGGAGGGGGGTGAACACAATGAGCCGGCCAGCATGTACGTGCTTTTGTGCACCGATGCGGCGGCGGCGGCAGAGGTGTAGCGCGCCGCGCGTCAGCAGCGGCGTCTTACGGTGATCGGATGAGAGCGTCTCTCGCCGAGGATAATCTCGCTCCCCAGCTACCGCAAGAGAGTCAAGACTCATTTGTTCAGTGTTCCCCTGGACTCTGCATAGCCTCCATCCTCTCTCTCTCTATATATATATAATTAAAAACAAAAAAAACTCTTGGCAATTAAATAGTACTTAGCCAAGTAAAGCATCTTACCCTGGCTATCCATGCTGTACACCAGAAAGGAGAGCTAAACCTAACAATGACTGTGCACCTAGAAACTGTTTCTATTGTAATCCTCGCTGTACCGGCCGTCGCTTTGGACAAAAACGTCTGCTAAATGGCCTAAATGTCAAATGTAAAAGTAATGGGGGTTCTGACGGTGTTGACACATGACAACGATAGACGCGGGTTTACATGTAGATAAGAATATGTGTTTTATTTTGTGCTTGTGTGTGTGTGTGTGTATGCGTGTGTGTGTCTTTATGTATACAGCTTTGTATGTACTGTTTGTACATTTAATAGCTTGGTCTACTTGGTGGTGACCCGCAACGTATCGAGTAATCAGTAATTGTTGTCATGTGAACAGTTCCAGCTGTAGGACTGCAGCAAATGAGTGTTTGCGGCGCCACTACAAGATAATGATTACTGTTCTATGCAAAGCTCTCTCCAAGCCGGCCGTGAAACGTCTTGACATTTTACGCATAAAAAGAGTTCATTCACCTCAAAAATGTCCACCTATGAGTCAGAGAGAGTGGGCTGTAGAAACAGCGAGAGGAACCAGGAGCACGAGGAAAGCCCAAGTATGGGTATTTAAAAAAAAAAAAAAAGTTTGACTAATGTATTCACATTAATGTAATTATGATATAATTAGCAGTAACCTGTAATTAAGTCTTCGGTTTTTGGGGCATTTTGTTTTTATATTCCTCAATAGACTTTCATGTGAGTGATGTTCTTTCCATTTCCACTGCCAGAATAAGTGTATTAATAAAATGTCGCTTTCCACAAGGTTACCTGAGTCATATCAGTCCTGCAGACCTAATTCCTCACTCTGTAATGCAAATGCGGGTTCGCGAAAAAAAACCCATCTCCGTCGGATTCATGCACACTGGCTAATGACAACTCCTGAGCCGGTGAGTCACAGTAGTTGTTGTGTTTTTTTTCCCCGACGCCCAAGGGAGTCGTCTGAGGTCAGTTTCCCTTTTCCCGAAAAACCGGCCGCTACCTTCCTGTCCGTCCGATGTTAGTTGGGCCAATCAAAAGTGGAGCACACGCCGAAATCGGAGTCCTTCCGCCCCATCAAACCCACTCTTTGCTCCTTTACGACCCCCCCGCCTCGCCTTCACTTTGGCTCAGGCTACATCTCCCATCACCTCCTCCTCCTCCCCCTTCCTCTCTCCTAATTTGCTCTTGTTCAACCTTGTTGTCTCCGTCTCCCCTCCCTTACTCACCCATACTCTCCCTCTCTGTGCCCGCGGGCGTGCGCATGTATATATAGTATATATATGCACTGGCACCGATAACTGCATTTCGGCGAGTGCTTAGGAAGCAATGTGTCATAGAGAATTGCGTCATAAAAGTCAGATCTGGTTGATGAAAACAGAAAAAAAAGTGAAGAGACGGGGGGGGGGGGGGGGGGGGGGAGTTTGTAAAACAGAAAAAAAAAGCGATTTGGCCACAGTTCATAACTCTCTTCTATTTAATTATCCATTTTGTCATTTTCCCCGCAGAGCTTTTATATGGCATTTTGATCCATGCTGGAAGACCGCTTCCATACCGGGTCTCTGCTTCCCCAATGCCGTTCTGTCATCAGTGATGTTTGGCCCCTAATGTTCAGCTCCCGGGCTTCACAGCCAGCCACTGAATTACTTTGGTATGAACCTACACACGTTATAAAGGTGGCACTGTGCCGTGTCGTTTTTCACATTGTTTTTTTGCTCCAAGGTTTTCTTTGAAAACGAATCGCAGGAAACATCTCTCGGCAACTTTTGATGTCTTTCCATTCTCGCTCTCTCTCGCTCTCCAAGTCGTCAATGGCGCGGAAGCGAAGGCCAGCTGGCCGGTCCTGATGTTGCCGCGCCTGGAGCCTAATGCAAGTGCAATATGCAAGTTATTAAAATTAACACGGGCCAAGCACAAGCTAATGAAAACAAATTAAAATGCATTAAAAAGATCCCAAAAGCAAAGCAGTCATTTGACACGCCCCCAAAAGACTAGATTCTCAAATATTAGTCCATCGAAACCGTTGTTACCTAAATGAAATGCAATTGCGACCAAAAACAAACTAAAGCGTGTAACAACAAGGAGTTCGCTATTTCATAACTGTGCACACAAACTATATATCACATGAAAGCTGAGACTCCACTGATTCCAACAAATCTTGCTGAACTAGAGGCCAAAAACCATCAACAACAAACTTCACTTTTTCTTTAGTTACAACCACAACTGACTTACCTTTGTTGTTTTGGACATCAAACCCAGTGTCCTGGCGCCATTTTGAATCCTAACATGCTGTTTATAATCATGTGTAGTAGCTAAGAGAGGGTCCATTGCCTTCAACCAGAACACTGTCTTTATTGTAATCTTGTGGCCGCATGGTGCGATGGAAGTGCGATGGTCTGACTTGTTGTCATTCAATTCACCCTGACCTTTCGATAGAGGGGTCAAATGTACAAATTGGACAATGTGTTCTCGAGAAATGTACCTCATTATTTAGCTTTACATACTCCATGCCCTTGAACCACTGTTGAACCGTGTGCTGCGGGTGCATGTGTAATTGGAAATGGTACAGTCTACAAAGAATACAGCAGAATTCAAGTAAGGTCATTTGTCTTTCATTATGTAGTATAGTATAGAAAGCCTTTCTCAATATTAGGGTTTAAAACATAAGATGATCATTTCTTGATTTCTTTTCAAACGAGGGCACATATCACACTTTTTGAGTATGATTGGTTTAAATGTGGCATTCTGGTTAACTAGATATTACCCTACTAGTACAAGTAATATGTTGGGTTGTTTATTTGCTCAAGTGAATCAAAAATGATCGGGACCATAAGTATACCTCACTATTGATTCAGCATTAATGGTGATGTCAGAGTCGAAGCTTAGCTGACAGAAGATGACATGTCCTCTGATTGGCTACAATCAACAAGTCCCTAATAATCGTACCGTTCCGACGCAACGAACATCGACTTAAAACGTACATGAAGAAATCTGTTGTTTTTCTAAATCTCCTTAAATGATCGTATTCCTGCGATATTCGTCAGTCCACTCCACGCATGACTGCCGATAATAAATAATTCAAAAGGGACGGAAAAATAAATGACTGCAATGATCCCACGGTACAGACAGATGTTACTGTGGAGCAGTAAATGAGAAAGCGTTCGCATGATTTTGATTGTGTAAGAAGACACACACGCACACACACACACACACACACACACATTTGCGGTGGCGTTATGCCAGACGACAGTTCATTCAGATTTGGGAGGAGGGGGTGACCAAAGCATGAAGGCCATCTCTGTCTTCTGACAAATAATGTGTTGCTTTTTAATGACATGGCACCCCAGTTTCACAGTCAAGAGCTTTTCATTTTCCCCGCCGACAGACTGCATTAGGAGAGTTTTTTCGCCGTACCTCCTTGCCCTCCGCCTGTCGACTTGCATATCAGAAAGCCTGTCAGGGAAATGAAACAGGACTTTCATTATTTAAAGCCGTTGTCATGGCGGTAGTGTGTGTGTGTGTGTGTGTGTTGGTTTTGATTCGCCGACTGAACTTTCCATACGTTTTATTGTAATTAGGGGGGGGGGGGGGGGGTACAGTTGTAAGAGGTAGCATACGGATATAGCTAACCCTCTCCCTAGCCTGAAAAAAAACAACATTTTGAAGTCTGGAATAGCACACTAATGAAGGATGAATAAAACATGGACCAAACTCGTGAAACTTCATATTTGAACTTAGTACATGCTCTCTGGTTGGAATTACCGGATGGGGTTTTTTTTTTCTTCGCGTTTTGCTCATAAATTAGGCCAGTATGACGACGACCCGAAGTACGCTAGCCGACTTAACGCTCCTCTAAATAATGCATTGTTCCCTTGCCCAAAAGGGGTTGGGGGGGCTAAGGGTGTCCACCGTTTGTCAAAGGGATTATACGAAACGGCGTAAGTAACAGTGTATGATGCAAGCTTATGGCCCCTCCCCTCCCAGGACCCGGGAACCGGGGGGGGGGGGCATGTCAGAAGGAGTTACCCTCGACGC
>JAOPHQ010001047.1:5000-12500 GCA_030340625.1 Merluccius polli | reverse complement strand
ATTTGAGTTTATTTTCTATTGACGAGAGAGAACACCGAAAAATAATTGGATTTGAAGGGAAGAGATGGTCGGTAACCTGCGAACGTCATCCAGGTCCCGGAGTACAAAGGCACAGCGTTTTTTTAATGGTCGCCCCGAAGATCACACCGAACCCCCGGTCTTAATGAGGCGCCGGCGAGTAGACGCCAGATAAGCTTTTGGACATGCGCTAAGGATCCAATTAAACAGATTGCTACCTGTCTGTCCGTGACTCTAGCATGTATGGATATACCAGAGCCGTGACTCGCCGGGAGTCGAGACAATGACAGAGGAAGAAAGAAAGAAAAACACAAATGAATGGGCTCATATTCTCCTCCGCTCTCCGTACCGCAGACACACATGAAATAATCCCGATCAATCGGATTGATTCCTCCGGTGTCACGGAGGTCGCGTTCGCCCCAAAGCAGTAACCCTACAGAGTATATACACACAACATGACACAATGTGCACCGAATCATCACACACACACACACACACACACACATGGCCGACAGAAACAAGGAACTTACTGTACTGCTGTATGTTCTGCACATCAATAAGAAAGCGACACGCAAATAAGTCATCATGTAATAATAATAATAATGGATTTTATTTAAAAAAGCGCCTTTCAGGTCACTCAAGGACACTGTACAACAGAATAAATTAAAATCACACAATTAAAATATACAAAGCACAATATAAAATAGACATGGTAAAGAAGGATCAACATAATCAACATAATGTAGACGTATTATAAATAAATATGCATGTGTGCGGTATTAAAACGAACGTGGCCCTATAAGTAAAGCATATATACAGTATATATATATATTGAGATCGAGAGAGAGAGAGAGGGAGAGATGTAGAAATAGTAATATATCTGTTGGAGAGGAGGGGGGGGGGGGGATAGGTAAAGGCCGGAGGTGTTGATGGCACCATTAGGCGGGTCGGCGCGGAGATGAATGGCGGCTGCGGACGCACGCAGGGCCGGTAACTGGTGATGAATGTGTGCAGGCAGCGGAGCGGCTAAAATATACATTCTCATCTCATCTGTGCTCCCCCAACAGCCAGCGTTGTCCTCTGAGCGTGTGTGTGTGACTGTGTGTGTGTGTTTGTGTGACTGTATGTGTGTGTGTGTGTGTGTGTGCATTTGTGAAGATGTGTGTCGTCCATCGCAGACTGGAATCTGAGGCATCCTAATTTGTTCGGATCGTTTTACTTGTGTGTGTGTGCTTTTGTGCGTGTGTGTGTGTGTGTGTGTGTGTGTGTGTCTGTGTGTGTGTCTGCGTGTGTGTGTGTGTGTGTGTGCGTGTGTGGGTGTCTGCGTGTGTGTGTGTGTAGGTCATTGGCAGTACACAACCTCGGCTTGGTGACAGGGTCTCTAACTAATGGGATCATTGCTTCAGAAGCCTGTAAGTTATGATGAGCCTTATGTTTTAAACATGCTCTGCAGATGATGCCCTCCCCCCCCTCACTCTCTCTCTCTCTCTCTCTCTCTCTCTCTCTCTCTCTCGCTCTCTCTCAGATACACAGCAGACCTTTCAATCGCTTCAGGAATCGCTTTGAAATGTAGATTGAAAAAAATGGACTCGTATTGGTGTTTAAAAGGAGACATGCACTCTCCATCTCACAGCTCACAAATCTCACATACGTGAAGCAAATCCTTCAATATTATAATCAAACAACCTATATATATATATATATATATATATATATATATATATATATATATATATATATATATATATATATATATATATATGCACATGGATATTCGTCATTGATTGGATAAGAGGTTTGATTAGATTAGACCTGATCATTTATTCATCCCTGAGGTTATATTAAGGTGAACGCATTCCCCAGTTTATTACATTTCGCATATTTTCCCCGTCAAGAATTACGGCCGCCCTTTTTCCCCGTTCGTTTTTTTTTCCGTGTATCCGATTGCATCTTTCCGCTCGACTTGAAAAGAAACGCGAGCGGCGGTGGAAAAGCAGGTGTTGTATTTTACATTATGTTCCCCATTGTCCTCTGTGGAAATGAGGAGAGGAGGGAAATGGTTGTGGGTGGGTGAGGGGGGGGTGAGGGGGGGGTGGGGTTATAATGTATAGTGTAGTAGTCTTCCTGACAACACAAACTCACTCAAACACGGACGCGTAGGAATGCATCAAATCAAATCGAATGATCCTCCCCAGAGACGGTTTTCTGTTACCGCTCAAGGAAATTACATATTTATGAGCGCGGATCAAATTGTTAAGGCTGAAGGGAAGCCGGGGCGGCGGGACGGCAGCACTTAGCGTAGCGCGTCCGTCCGCTCGTCTCCTCGCTCCGTATCGTCTTGCCTTTCGCGACCCCCCCCCCCCCCCCCCCCCCCCTCGTTTGGAGCGGCTTGGGACGATTCCTGTAAATCGGAAATGTCCGAGGATTTGGATTTGGACGTATTTCTCAAGTCGGGTCAATTTTATCGATAGCACTTTAATCCCAGATGCGGTCTCAAAGGGTCCACATTAGACTTGACACCTGACCCCCCCTTAGCCTAATCCTTGCTCAAGGGCCTCTAAATAGTCTCTCAATGTGCAGACATATAATGGTAGCGTAAAACAAAGGTGAAGTAAGATGAAGTTATTAGAGAAGCATATGCTAGTAATTAGTAAGAAACATTTTTTAAAACATCAATCATGACTGTCAGTAGGCCTGTCTGTTTGTCTAACGCAGACTAACCCGCAGTCATTACACATTTTCATTACTAATTACTCGATAATTAATTAGTTCATTACTTAATTAAACGATTACGAACATCTCAACTATTTAGGCTCAGTGTGCACAGCGTCCAACGTCACGCATCAGATCCTCGATAGATATTATTATTATTATTATTATTATTATTATTAGGTATTATGGAGTACATCATCACCGAGCGCCCTTCCTCGTTGTTAGGAAGGTTGTTAGGGAAGTTGGGAAGCGCAAGTGCAACAGGCAAAGCTGTTCTGCCGCGCAGAGAAACTGCTCCGGAAAATGTAATTTTAGAATATGAGATAGACGATGAATTGTATATTTAATAAAGTGTTAAGTGCCACGGACCACGATGTTGCGAGGAAGTGAATACGTCTGTGAATACACTGCTTTGCCTCGCCTTTGTGTGTGTGTGTGTGTGACTCACTGGCTGCGAATCCCGAAGATCAATTTCGACAACAAAAGAAAGTATTCTCCCTCCCAACGCTAATTTCAATGGTCACCTGTTTTAATCATTTATAGGGATCCCATCTGACAGGTTGATGTGAGCGGGTTGATGTTGAAACCTCACATGTAAGCATAATAACCGCGCATGCACGCGATGGCTGAACCCTGTTTGACCCGAGAGCAGCGCTGTGTCTTGTCTGAGTGTTGAAGGAGGGATGACATCATCGGTGTAAAGTAAGTAAGTGCGTTCGCTGAAGTGCCGTGTCAAGGACACAGTTGACGTACTTGTACTCGAGTGTTTCCATGTTCTGCTACCTTACAGTATATACCTCTACAGCGCCGCATCTCAGAGGCAAATATTGTACTTTATTTACTCCACTTAATTTATCTGACCGCTTCAGTTACTATAGTTACTTTGCAGATTCAGATTAACAAAAAAAATATATATAAATAAATTAAAATGAGCTCCGAATTCACCAGCTGCAACATTCAAGTGGTGAACACATGAATGCATCAATAAAAATAATCCAATATTATAACATACAGTATATTACTCTAAAATTAGCGATTCTGCATAATACAGTAAGTAGCCGACTTTTACTTTTGGCTCTTTAAGTATATTTTCACGCTAACACATTTGTACTTTTACTTAAGCAACATTTTCAATACAGGACGTTTACTTGGAAGAGAGTATTTTCTACAGTGAGGTATTATTACTTTTACTTCTTCCACCGCTGGATTTCTCTGATATGACTCACGTCTGAACCACAGACCCTAGTCTGGAGACAGAGCAGATCCTATAGGCGTCTGGGAAACTATTGGCCATCAGCTGTCATTGATGTCCGTGTTGCCTTTGATCAAATGTCAGTCTTTGGTGTTTTTTGCTTTTGATTTAAGAGTGTGTGTGTGTGTGTGTGTGTGTGTGTGTGTGTGTGTGTGTGTGTGAGTGATTTCTTTGTGTTTGTTTGTGCAGACCTATAAAGGAGAACATCAGTATTTTCTGTGTTTGTTCTTCTTTGTTTGTTTGATTTGTGTGTATGTGGGGGACAGGGGCGGATGTGTGTGTGTGTGTGTGTGTGTGTGTGTGTGGGGAAGGGGGGGGGGGGCGTTGGTTAGCCGTATGTGCGTGTGTGTGTGTGTGTGTGTGCGTCTGCTGCGTGTGAGGACAAGTGTAGCGGTTGCAACTTTAATCACCCGAGGAGCAGCAGTCGATCCCCACTCTCATATTAATTCCTCCATCCCGCGTCGAATTAATAAATAAAAACATTTAGTACAATGAGCGGAGTTCATAAATAAAACATTGAGTACATAACAGGTGACAGGGAAACACTTCCCTAATTATCCTCAACGCTGAGCATCATGGATGTGTGACAGAAACCTCAGTGGCAGTATTGTGGATACTAATACGACATATAATACCAGAATCGCCCGGGGAGCCGCCATGTTTACGCCAGAGAAATATCTCGCTTTTGAATTTTCGATTGTATCTAGATTAAAAAACGAAAGCGATTAGATCGAATGAAGCGTAGCGCGCCTCCATGTGAGTGGTTGTCTGTTGGTGATTGTTTTGTATGCACATTGCACTTTAATACAGTAAGTAAAGGGTTAGGGAAGGTTATTTTATATTGTTAGCCTCTTATAGTCTATTTTTATGATGTTTAATGTTTCGTTTTATGTGGGTATATGTCTTGTCTTGTAACATCAAGGGACCATGATGGAAATATTGCACTTTGTCACGTTTTCCTATCCCTTGAATATGTCTTTATTCCAAATAAATCAAATCAAATCAAACCTACCCGCATGTTTAGACGGAGAAAACTTTCCCTTTCAAATTCGCCATTCGAATGGCGAAACTTTGAGTCCAATCTGTGGCTTTTAATACCCAGTAGTATAATAACACTTTTATCTGATTTTATCTTATTCGATTTTGTTGTATTGTATTGTTTTGCATTGTTCTTTCATTGTTTTTAATTGTTTTTACTTATTCTTCTCTTTATTTATTACCTGCTGTAAAGCACTTTGGTACACCGAAAGGATTGTTGTAAAGGGCTGTATAAATAAAGTACATTTACATTTGTGTAAACAAGGCTAACGATATTTATAGCATTGTTTCAGTATCGTATAAACTGATACGATATCCACTACTATCACAATATACAGTATATTGTGGTGTTTAAGTATTGTAACACAAGCACCTTATTTCCTTACCGCAGACATTGTGTGCTCACAGGCTCATGGGCTCACAGTCTGCCATGTCTGCGGCGCCGGGGCCCTGAGGCGCCGTTACACACACTGCACCCACAATGCACCAGCGCAAATTACATTTCAGTTAATCAGCGGGTCGGTCACTTCTGCTCCTGCTCTTTTTATTGTTTTTTCGTACCTCTCTTTGTAATTTTTTTTTTCGATTTCCCCCTCCGTACGCCTCGATTTCCCCTCCCCCCCCGCCGCCGCCGCACTCCTCCTTATTACCTCTCCTTCCCTCCTCCCTCCTCTCCTCTCCTCATGTCTACTTTCATTCTGTCATTGACTATATATACCGCTTATTTTCCTCTCCTCTTTTCCCTCATATGAGGGTCGCCGCCGCACATTAACCGACGTTAGTGTTTCCTCTCTCGCGGATCGCCCGCAGGTCACGCCGCTCTCGGCTCCCGCGTCGGGGGAAAAAACCGATGAGTCAGGCGCTTAGCTACCGGCTACAATTAGCATACAAAAAAATGAAAAGGGTATTAAATGGTGTTGGCGTTCGCGTATGCGGAGGGATTGAATGATATTAAATATGCATCGTGTACACCGGCGCGTCTGCCCCGGCCTCAGAGGTCTTTTATCATCCGTCGCCTGCCAAAACACCTCTCAAACGGGCACTTCTGCATTGTAGCGCGTCGCGGCAAATTGAAACCGACTTGAATGCTTTGATTGATGCGGCCGGCGGGCTTTCTGCATATTTGAGTACCAGACTTGCGGCGTGATGGATTCCACTTCTGAAATCAGGAATATTTGCCACCCAGGGGTATAAGCACAAAATCCCGGCCCCTATACGTAAGCAGTCTCTGTGCCCCCCCCCCCCCCCCCCCCTTCCTCCTGGATCCGCGTCTCTCAACGCATCTTCTCAAATTTATTTTGACAAATAATTGAGTGTGCAACGGTACGCATGAGTCTGTAGCGGTTATTAGGATAGTCACTACTTAACTGTTCGTACCATGCGTTTTAAAAAAAGTAATAATAATCTGTGATATGAAGTCTCGTTTGATCAAATTTAGTTTTTATGAAGAAAATGATTTTTTGTAATGAAATTGTCTCTGTGTTTTAATAGGCCAACAATTACGAAACCAATTGTGCGCCTTTTATAACGGGTGAGAGCGGTTTCCCTTAGAGAACCCCCGACATCTCCAATTTATTTAGCCGATTTTAATTTAGTTATGACGCTAATTACTTCGAAAAACCAAATTGCAAACAAAAACAAACTTTTCATTTTAGGTTTTCGAGGGCCGTCCCCATGTTGGGGACCTGGGGAGTGAGTCCCACTTTCCCCCCCCCCCATTACTTTTCCCACTTTTTTTCGCGAACTTTCCACTTTTTTTTTGAAAGCTTGAATTTAGATTTATTTATTTTTTTTCATTTTTGTAGTCTAATCCCAGATGTATATTCACGCAATTATGCAGTGTCCTCATATTACTGGGGGAAATATTGATGAGACGAGTCTGACCTGGATTTGGGACACGGGTGGGGATGGTTGGAGTGGCTTGCTCTTATGTAGTCATATATTTTAGATAGGGTTTCCACTTCTGTCAAACTTATTTCATTTTTATTTCTCCTTTATCCTCTCTGCCCAGACTTCCTCTGGAGGAAATTAAAGTTGGAAGTAGACTTTTATTTATTTTTTCCAAGTGACATATTTTTATATTTATCATAGATTTGTTTTGAAGGCCTTGTGGAACCCAATGGAGACTGTAACTGTGATTAGGGGGCTGCAGAAATGAAATCGACTTAACCAGACGGACGGACGGACGGACGAACAGACAGACAGGAGTGGGGGTGTCTCTTCCCAGAGATAATTTTCAGTCTAAGCGATTTACTGCCTCAGAAAAGTTCACTGTGATAATGTTTTTTTTTCCCCGGCGACGCTAATCCCCATAATGTCACCAGAGGACACAGTTAGAGGACGTTTATCGCCGTGACTCACAACACAGCACTCTTTGTTTGATAAGGTAAATTACTAGGAGCTCATTTGCTTTTCACTGCGGGGAAAAAAAAAATCCTCCAGAGCCTTTTTTTGTGTTGTTGTGTTAATTAAGGCCGGGT
>JAOPHQ010001046.1:0-22936 GCA_030340625.1 Merluccius polli | reverse complement strand
TTTACATTGTGGTAACTGCAGGGTCCCTTTAGGGGCGGGTCCCACTTCCTCAGTTTGGTGAGGAAGAGTCCCCAGCGCTGGTTGAGCCCTGGACTTCTGTGGACCAGCGGTAGAGGAGATAACTTCTGATTTAAATGAATAGTACCCAACTAAACCGAGCTGTTGGTCTGCTAATTGTCCCACAAAGCACAAAAACACTTTTACACACACAGTTATAAAACAAATACACAGAGAAAACAAATCAACAGAAAACACAAAAACAAATAACAGACACTAATACATAGTTGATCTCTACATGTGCACTTTCTATGTCCCAACATATCCTTAAATGTTCTAATGATCACAGCGCTTTCTTTATTATGTTTTATTCTAACCCCTCTAAGTCCTGCGATCCCCATGGACATACTGAGCCTGTTGTCCCTTTACCACTTTGCACTGTGAGGCGACCTTGTGTGTCTCCAAAGGCACCTTCAAATAAAATAATAATAATTATTATTATTATTATTATTACTCTGCTTTATTGTCCTCTTCTCCGGGCCTCCTCCCTTTCCCTCTGCTCCCCGTCTCCCTTTCCCTCTGCTCCCCGTCTCCCTTTCCCTCTGCTCCCCGTCTCCCTTTCCCTCTGCTCCCCGTCTCCCTTTCCCTCTGCTCCCCGTCTCCCTTTCCCTCTGCTCTCTGTCTCCCTTTCCCTCTGCTGCCTGTCTCCCTTTCCCTCTGCTCCCCGTCTCCCTTTCCCTCTGCTCCCCGTCTCCCTTTCCCTCTGCTCCCCGTCTCCCTTTCCCTCTGCTCCCCGTCTCCCTTTCCCTCTGCTCCCCGTCTCCCTTTCTCTTCACCACATTTCTCTCTTTCCCTTCTTTCACTTTTTCTAACTTTTCTTACCCCTTATCCCTTCTTCTAACTTTCTATTTGGGCCCTCTGCTTGAACGATCACTATCACTTTCTCCATCGCCGTCCCACTCGTCACTATTATCGTCACTAATCCACTCTCTTGCTACTTCCTTAACTTCTTTGGACCAGTCCATGTGTATAGGTGGGCCTTTCCCTCCATGTGGTCCATAATCCCTGCTGTTTCCTTCATCCAGCTGTACTTTTCCTTATCTACTTTTAGTACGTTTTTTTTTATCCCTACTTACCATTTCCCTTACTATCTTCTCTCTCTGCCTTCATTGCACTCCTTCTTTTTGGAACACGGCTAATACTCATTTTTCTCTCTTCCCTTTTTATTTTAGTTATTTTCCTTCCTGTTTTGTTAACCTTGTGATTTCTCAGCATTACTTCCATGTCCCGGCACATTTCTGCATCGAATGTCCCTTCCTTTGGCCATCTAATGCCTGTTCTGTTCTTCTCTCCCATTTTTCAGAGATCCCTTTTATCTCATCTTTAAGCAGATTACAGTCCCTACCTAAAATGTCTACTGCTGTTAGCGACATATTTATTTTCCTAAGTGTACAAACACTGTATTTTTAAGCAATATTTATTTTTTGTTTAATTTGACTCTTTACTTTAAACCTTTTTCTTTGTCTCTGCCAATTGATACGCGCTCCCCTCCCACCTTTGCTGACTCCCACTCCTCCACTAGCCTGAGTCTCCTTTGGGTGTTTCTCCCTCCAGCCTCTCTTCTGATCACAGTGACACAACAGGTGACACAGCAGGTGATGCAGCGGGCAGTGCCGTAACTATCGACGGATCTCTGCCTTCATTGCACTCCTTCTTTTTGGAACACGGCTAATACTCATTTTTCTCTCTTCCCTTTTTATTTTAGTTATTTTCCTTCCTGTTTTGTTAACCTTGTGATTTCTCAGCATTACTTCCATGTCCCGGCACATTTCTGCATCGAATGTCCCTTCCTTTGGCCATCTAATGCCTGTTCTGTTCTTCTCTCCCATTTTTCAGAGATCCCTTTTATCTCATCTTTAAGCAGATTACAGTCCCTACCTAAAATGTCTACTGCTGTTAGCGACATATTTATTTTCCTAAGTGTACAAACACTGTATTTTTAAGCAATATTTATTTTTTGTTTAATTTGACTCTTTACTTTAAACCTTTTTCTTTGTCTCTGCCAATTGATACGCGCTCCCCTCCCACCTTTGCTGACTCCCACTCCTCCACTAGCCTGAGTCTCCTTTGGGTGTTTCTCCCTCCAGCCTCTCTTCTGATCACAGTGACACAACAGGTGACACAGCAGGTGATGCAGCGGGCAGTGCCGTAACTATCGACGGATAAACCCCCCCGACGGATAAACCCTCCCCCCCCCCCCCCCCCCCCCCCCCCCCCCCGCACGCAGCACCCCCCAGGCCGGAGGTACGGAAGTGTTAACTGCAGGTCCGCCAGACTAAATATCTCCTTCTTTCCCACTGCCATCAGGCTCCTAAACAACGCATAGGAGATTATAATCATGGACTACCTTGTTATCTTGTACATTTTATTTTGTATATATTGTATATTTTTTAGTATTGTACATTTTACATTGGTTGGCATTCTGCAGACAACAAAGCAAGACTTTAATTGTACAGGGAAACATGTTTTTCTACTGTGCATATGATAATAAACACTTTGAATCTTGAATCTTAAATGTAAATGTAGTTAATTCTGACAGATTTTCCTTTCCTGTCAGGTTGAGCTGCCCTTGCTTTAACAACATGCACTATATTGCAGTGGCGGAGCCAGGACGTAGCTAATGGGTAGGCCTGCAAACATCTGGGTGGGCCTGATTATTTTCTCCTGGACCGGCCCACAACAGGGTCGTTGACCGACGGGGGGGGGGGGGGGGGGGGGGGGGGGGGGGGGGGGGGTTGTAACAGTTTTAATGTCCACAAGAAACAGAAATAACAATTAAACATTGAAAGCAGAGTCTATGGTAATTCGTATGAATTATCATTAAAACAAATATATAGCCTATATTTTTTTTTTTTCATGAATCTTAGGCTACTGAGTGGGCAAGCTGTCAATCTGCGTGGGCCTGTGCCCACCCAGGCCCACCCATAGATCCGCCCCTGGTATACTATATTGACTTCATGTGGAGGAAGAGGTGGTAGTCCGTATCCTCTTTGACATGCATGAGCTTTTCACCACATGCGCTGTTGCATTCTGGTCCACATTTCCTTCCTGCCAGAATGAGCTGCTGAGGTGTCGTTGAGTGCGGCTCGTCTTGGGGTGAGGAGCAGGTGTGACAGCGTCGTGCTGAGTGGGCGGCTCCGCGTGTCGGACCGCTGGCTGCGGGACCTGGAGGAACCTAGAGGAACCTAGAGGAACCTGGAGGAACCTAGAGATGCCCCATGTCCCTGGGCCACCGGGACCCTCTACGACGCGGACGGACCAAGTCTAGAGATATCCCGGTGAGGTCAAGTTTAGCCCGCGCGTCCAGTCCGCGGTACCGGACCTCCAACTCCGTAGTCCGGATGGGACCCGACCGCCCCAGGAGCGACATGCCGGCGGCGAAGCGCTTCATGTACAAGGGGCTGGTGATTGCGGGTCTGGTTTTCACAATGCTGTACACTGTCCACAGGTAGGCCCCCCTGGGGACCCCACACAGCGCCCTGGGGGACCCCCCCGGTTCTGGCTTTGTTTCTTTGATAAACTTGGCCTGGTGCCTTGGCTGGCGTCTTGAGAAACGTCAGTAATAATATCTTTAATAATAATATCGTTCATAATAATGTCTTTAGTAATCATATGTTTGATAATGTTTAATAATAATATCTTAATGTCTTAACAGCAAAACCGCTGGCGGTAAACTTCCAGTAACCCTTATTTCGCTTGTAAGCGTTGGTAGGTTTCAAAGTGAAACTAATAAAACAGTGCTTTTTATTATTCGTTATTATTAGTTATTTAACAAAGTAATAATCATGATAATAATATTAACTCGTAGAAACCCGTCCTCTCTGGCACAGTAACTTCGGTTTCGTCCGGTCTGGCCCTCAGGGGCCTCCGTAGGAGCAAGATATAACGTGTTGCAAACGTTAAATAACACGTTTAGTAGATGTGTGATTGATCTGTGGTTGAGACGTCGCTTGAAGGAAGTGGACGAACAGAGGAAGTCATATGTAAATATGAAAGTCATATGTAATATGAAAGTCATATGTAAATATGAAATAGGCCTATATATATATATATATATATATATATATATATATATATATATATATATATATATATATATATATATATATATACACACACATACACACATTGAAATAAGCTCCAGCTTTACCAACAAAAGTAAATATAGGCCTAATCCAATAATATGTATTATTCTGCATAATGAGTACTTTGGTACTTTGGAAGTTTTACTTCAGTAGCATTTTCAACGCAGGACTTGTACTTGTAACAGTATTTCTACAGTACTACTTTCACTGAAGTAAAGTTATTAAGTAGTTATCTGAGCTAACATCTCAGGTGATATAATTACAGTTAGTGGTGAGTTGTGTTTCTATGATTATCCAGCTGGTGTTGGCCTACTAACCTCTGGTGGACTTCTAACTCTGTTCGACCTAGACAACTGCCGGACAGACCTACTCTGACCCCACCGCCCTACCGACCTCCACCCTGCCTCTGTCCACAAGCAGGTGAAGTACCAGGTGTTCATGTAACGATACCCATGATTTTGTGGAAACGGTGTGCGGCGGTTCCTTTAATAAGGGTTACAAAGGTCGGTACATCTTCATCTCTCACTCATCTCTTCCTCTGCCCCCCCCCCAGACCCCGGGAGAGAGAAGGTACCCCTAGTTGACGTCAAAGGAACACACACCCTGTTGATCTCAGCCTACCTTGACCTCCGCAAAACCATACGAGAGGTTAGGTCAAGACCAATACTGCCAATAATCCTACGCAATACTACACACCAACACTTGAGTGCTGCACTCGATAAAACAGTGCTACACTGCAATATAACAGTATACACTCTGATACTGCAGTACTACACACCAATACTGCAGTAACACATCGCAAGCTTGCCGAGCCTAAGGCTCAAACATGTGTTGACTTCTGCATCTAGTTTCTAGGAAGTGAATAACAGATAACATCTCTTCAGTTTCAGTTTCAGTTTATTTCCAGCTCTTTTGGACAGAAAGATACATATATACACAAGTGTATTGATACAAATTTGAAAATGACAGTTTGTGTACATGAAGTGTCCAAGAAACTGGAAAAGGGGACAGGGAGAAGCATAATGCTTATCAAGCCCTACCCCTGGCTTCAGTTTCGCAAAAGAAAATAAATAAGAATAAGGTACAGTGTTTGCAACACAATTCAAATGAGAAGAAAATATATGTATAATAATTTTTTTTTTTTTTTCTTCTTTTTTTTTTACCGTAAATATATACATCATTTATATGTTATATTTACATTAAATTGATACATTAGTTATATACATCATTTATATGTTATATTTACATTAAATTGATACATTAGTTGTTACAGCACGCTCACAGTTATAACTCTCTCATGTGAGAGTCAAGACAGCAGAGAGCATTGGAGTGTCACCGCGGAACGGGCGGCGCAGGTCTCATTGACATTATGATTAAATAGTAATAATTATACATTGATAGTATATAACAATAATATAATATGATATAATACCAATAATAATTACAATCATTTCATAATATATACTATCATCATAATAGTATGCTAATACCATTTTTCCCCCTGTAGTGACTATTTTAAGTGGTATAGTCCATTACTTATATGTATTTATGTATTATTATTATTATTATTAGGTTAATACAATAATATATGATGGTTATAGAATAATAGTACATAATTATACAGTGATAAGGATACAATACAGTGTATAATAAAACATTTTCTCATCTCTTGATGTTGTACCGGCATTATACGTGTGGTCATGAGTTTGTGTTCCATGCAAAACTATGAAGAAACAATGAAAATACACAATGTGCCCAGTTGACTTTATATCATCGAATATATATCATTATATCATATATATCATCAAAAAGGTGACACATAAATGAATGCGCGTGTAAGAGGCATGTATTTGCTGTCACTGTGTGCCGTCAGGTCCGTATCATCGCCGTGGCTCTGAGAAGCGAGCAGGCGGCCTACCGCTGCCACCTCTGTTGCCAGGGGCAACGACACAACACCATTGGCAATGCCTATGTCCACAAGGACCACTTTGAGTTTGATTATGGGACGATGGACATCTTCTGTCTCCTCCCCGCCGAGTGTCCTGACCCCTCCCATGTGGCGGTGAGCGTAGTGGAGGCCCCCGCAGGTAAGACAGAGGACCTACACCCCATTACACAACATTACCATACATTATGTTACATTATGCTAACGTTATGTTATGTTACGCTCTGTAATGCACTGCAATGTTACGCTGTTACGTGGCATTCGTTATTTTACGTTACATTATGTTACATTATGCTGTTACGTTACATTCAATTATGCGATGTTGCATTACTTTATGCGTTTATGCATTACTTAGTGAGGCTGGGAAGCTGGGGAGCGAGGTTAGGGAGCGAGGTTAGGGAGCGAGGCTGGGTAGCTGGGGAGCGAGGTTAGGGAGCGAGGTTAGGGAGCGAGGCTGGGAAGCTGGGAAGCGAGGTTAGGGAGCGAGGCTGGGTAGCTGGGTAGCTGGGGAGCGAGGTTAGGGAGCGAGGCTGGGAAGCGAGTCTGCGTAGCTGGGGAGCGAGGCTTGCGTGCGTGTGTGTTTAGGTGCTGGCAGGTGTTACATTTAGGAGTAGGAAGGAGATATGTTGTGTGTACAATGATATGTCTCTGTGACTCTGTTTCAATAGAAACCTTAATTTCCCTTTTGGCTTTTTCTTAATTTAATGTTGTACTTCCTCAACGATAATATTACTGTGCAGAATCACATGGGTAGATGGGAAGCGAGGCTGGGACCCACACTACACGACAATCAGAGCCGACTTAGTCTAAAGCTAAGTCTTGAGCTAAGTCTGACGTTAAGTTTTAAAGGGGCTATAGACGATATATTTAGCAACAAGATGTCACACTAGAGCACCAACATCTCAAACCACAACCATTGGGAGTGTTCTTCACCTTCTTAACTCATCTCATGCACGGCGCGTGTTATCATGGACGCGCGGCCGGACCAAACACCAAAACAAAGAAACTAGAAGTTCAGATTACAACACACACAAAGGGAGGGTGACCTCATTCTCTGGTCAGGACGCCATTACTCCACTATATCTCTACATAGCCAATAGTTGTCTGCTGCTATATTAATGTTCAGGATATCATCTATAGCCCCTTTAAGCTATGTCGGTTGGTCTGGTGTTCTGGTCTGGTGGTCTGGTCTGGTCTGGTCTGGTGGTCTAGTCTGTTGGTCTGGTGGTCTGGTAGTCTAGTCTGTTGGTCTGGTCTGGTCTGGTGGTCTGGTCTGGTCTGTTAAGACAAAAGAATGCTGGGATGTTTTATTTTGGGGGTTCCTGATTGGCCCAACCCTGCTTGTGACAGAGAAGGAGCTGAGGTATCTGGAGGTCCAGAACAGGGAGCCAATCAGCGATGACTTCCCTCATGACTTCACCGTCTGCATCTCCACCATGTTCGACTTCAGCAATGTGCTGCAGGTGCTGTATGGACTGCACTTCCTGTGCTTTTCTATTCTACTTTTTGTTCAGTTGATGGTTTCCTCCTGAAGTAAGTAAGCTCAGACCCCCGTACTCACACATAGTGTGTGTACATAATGTGTGTTGGTGTGTGCGCATGTGTGTGTGTGTGTGTGCGTGCGTGTGTTAAGGTAATGGCAGGTGTTACATTTAGGAGTAGGAAGCAGATACGTTGTGTGTACAATGAGATGTCTCTGTGACTGTTTCATTAGAAACTTTAAGTTCCTTTTAGCTTTTTGCTTATTTATCATTTCATTGAGTACTTCTTCATAACATTACTGTGTAGAAGAACGTTGTTTCCCACAACTCTGCCCATTCTGCGGCAGGAACAACACCTCTAGTTAAAGCCCCAGGGAACAGAGAGAGAGATATTGTATTGATAGCCTATTGGTTATGATCGGTTCTATATTGTATTGATAGCCTATTGTTTATGATCGGTTCTATATTGTATTGATAGCCTATTGTTTATGATCGGTTCTATATTGTATTGATAGCCTATTGTTTATGATCGGTTCTATATTGTATTGATATCTTATTGTTTATGATCGGTTCTATATTGTGTGCCAATGGAGGTTTCACTTTAACAAAATGGATGAGCCATAGCAGGAAGGTGTTAATGTCCATCCCCGAAGTAAGAAGTGAAAGACTTGGATCTAAGCCATGACACTCTACCAGTCGAGAGGGCTCTCGGCGTACAGTGGGATACAGAAACAGATACCTTCACCTACAGCATGAAGCTGCAAGACAAGCCGATGACCAGAAGAGGCATTTTATCCATCGTCAACTCTATCTACGACCCCCTCGGTTCCTGGCACCAGTCATCTTGCCCGCTAAACTCCTGCTGAAAGACCTTTGTGAAGAGCAACATGGTTGGGATGAGAACATTGGTGAAAAACATGCTGACGATTTGAAAAGATGGATAGAAGACGTTAATCACCTCTCTGACTTCCATGTGAACAGGTGCTTGAAACCTTCAGACTTTGGATGTACTGCCACAGCGCAGTTACATACTTTTTTAGATGCCTCAGAGTACGTGTATGGCACTGTGTCTTATCTGCTGCTAGAAAACAAGCAAGGCAAGAAACATTGTTCTTTTCTGATGGGGATGTCAAGAGTGGCCTCACTCAAACAGGTCACAATCCCCAGACTCGAGTTGACAGCAGCAGTCGTTGCGGTGAAGATAGACAAGATGTTACATCAAGAACTTCAGGTTCCACTGCAACAGTCTATCTTCTGGACAGACAGCACAACAGTGCTTAGGTACATTGACAATGAAACTGCTCATTTCAAAACTTTTGTTGCAAACAGAATCACACTGATCCGAGAAGCCACCAAGCCATCTCAATGGAAGTATGTTAGAACAACAGAAAATCCTGCAGATCAATCCAGCAGGGCCCTGGAGGCCAATAATTTGGTGCAAGGGGGAACATGGATTAATGGACCGCTTTTCTTGCTGAACAATGAATGTGATTGGCCGAAACAACCTGTTCAAAGGAAAGAAAGCCTTCAAGATGATCCAGAGGTCAAGAACACAGTTAGTCAACCCCATTAAAGTTGAAGATAATGTCGAACCAATGAACAAACTGATCAACTATTACTCTGGCATAAACTAAAAAGATCAGTGGCCTGGATTCTAAAACTAAAGGAAACGTTGTGGCAATTAAAAGAGGAAAGAAAAGAGTTCTCAAGAACAATCAATCAAACTGAAAAGGATCCCGAAAAGCAAAGGTCAAAGTTAGACGGGCATATGTAGAAATACAGAACGACAACTGAAAATAAACCACTTAACTTGGACGATCTGGTCACTGCAGAATCAGAAATAATTCAGTTCAGCCAAAGACTGCAGTTCAGAGAAGAAATCAAAGCTCTGCAGAAAAGCAAACAAGTCAGTCGCAACAGTCAGCTGTTCAAACTAGATCCAATTCTTCAAGATTTGAGAGTTGGCCAAAGACTCAACAAGTCGGCCATGCCAGAGAATGCCAAACATCAAGCAATTCTCTCTAAGCACAGTAAAGTTGCCACACTGATCTTGAGAGACATACACCAAATAACAGGACACTGTGGACGCAGTTATGTATTGGCACAACTAAGATGCAAGTACTGGATCCCACAAGCCAATTCTGCAATCCGCAGGCTAATCAACAAGTGTGTACATACACATACAAACATCATATTAAAAGAAAAACCGTCACACCTGGATGTTTTGTAACATAGGAGAGTACTGCTTCATACGTGTGAAAATAATACATGCAGTCAGCAACATCAACTCTGTTTCCACGAAAACAGACTATGAACTATTATTGTGCACTTTTATTATTAACTGTGTGTGTGTGCGTGTTTCAGCTGATCCAGAGCATGGAGATGCTGAGGCTTTTGGGCGTGACCAAGGTGGTCGTCTACAAGACGAGCTGCAACGCACACACACAGAAGGTCCTGGATTATTATGAAAGCACAGGTAGACACACACATACACAGGTAGACTAAAGACTAATTATGAATCATATCTGCTACTGTGTACTAGCCTGATATCAGACAACAGATAGAGTTGTCAACAGGTTACTCCATGTCCCTCTT
This sequence comes from Merluccius polli, assembly GCA_030340625.1. Classification (NCBI taxonomy): domain Eukaryota; kingdom Metazoa; phylum Chordata; class Actinopteri; order Gadiformes; family Merlucciidae; genus Merluccius; species Merluccius polli. Next base: position 12,773 of record JAOPHQ010001046.1, on the reverse strand, counting down.
CAGTCTGACTGCCTCCACTCTAATCGGTTTCCGTGGTGGAGAAACCACCATTTCTTGTCATGATGCCAGACCAGAAGCAATTGACTCGGTGGTGTGATCTGCAATTTGATGTTCCCGGTGTACGGTCTGTGATTGGTCATGCTTGCATGTCAATCAAGGCGTCTTCCTGACAAGGAGGCAGTTCTTGACAGTTACTGTGTCCAAGCCTGCCACAGGCTTCAGGGTGGACTCTGAAGGTTGTTCCGTCCAGCAGGTTTCATGGACGTGATTGCGTGGCCGCTGTCCAGCCGCCTCAACGTGTCACGGGGTTGGCAGCCCGCGGTCAGCCCGGGGCAGCTGCACTACTACGGACAGGTCGCCGCGCTCAATGACTGCATGTACCGCTACATGTACCTCAGCCGCTACATTGGCCTGCACGACATAGACGAAATCATCATCCCGCAGGCAGTGGACAGGTGCTACCACAACACACAGTTTATTAGTGCCGGCCATTGATTGGCTATTAATAGCCAATTACGCGCTTACACATCGCAGCATCAAGTAGGGGTGGGAATCTTTTGGCACCTCACGATTTGATTACGATTCAGAGGTCAACGATTCGATTCTAAACCGATTATCGATGCATCTCAATGCAACAATTTTTTTATGTACATTTTCATGCGTGATTTTTAAATATATATACATCTGAGTTTGCTACTCAGAGTTTGCTAATCACTTCCTACTACTTTTGTGATATTCATTAAAGACAATCAACAGATGAATTACCTTCTCTATATTTTATTAGAGAAAAAGCTTTTCTTGTCACAAATATGACTTTCTATGAACAATGCAGCTTGCATTTTAACACAATATGGAAGTATTTATTTATTTTTATTTTCTTTTTAATCTTTCTTTTCTATGTCATTAAAGAAAAGAAAGGAGAGTTTTCTGTAGTGCTCAGCTAGCCTAGTCCTAACTAGACCTTTGTACTCATTTCATTCATACTAAAGGTCTAGCAGTGCTGTAGAGACAAACGATGTCTCACTTGAAGGCGGGTGCTGTTGAAGTTTAAAACCTATTGGCTCTGCCCAGTGCCACTCTGGATCTGCCTTAACCAATCGCTAACGTTTGGTCGTGACGTATTTCATGCGCCAGAAACCACGTTGCGCGCAGTATACAAACGGCAGATGCAGTGAGCATTAGCATTAGCATTAGCATTAGCCTGGTTCCGCCCGCCTCCGTACTTCCGCTCAATAACTGAAATTCGCGCACGACCTCTACGTCACTGTTCTCAGGCCGCGCCTCCTGTTCGCTGATTGGAAGGCACATTTGAGGGAAAAGAAATCGTTCTAACATAGTAGCATCGCCAGACCTAGTACTGAAGTGAAATGAAAATTGAGCGGAAGTACGTAGGCGGGCGGAGCCAGGCTAGTGCTCAGCAGCAGGCGAACAGAATGTTGCAGCACCCAAACTAATTTAATTTTTAAAATTCCGATTATTAACTTATATGCATTGACACGGAATCGTTCTAGAGAGAATCGCGATGCATCGAAGAATCGATTATTTTTCCCACCCCTAGCCTCCAGCATGATTGGTCAAAACAAATATGAAGCGAAAGAAAGTGAACCACCCCGTTCACCCAGATCTGAGTTGGTCTGCCATCAGATTAGATAGATTATTGATCTGAAGTCTTGCGAGACGATCCCAGGAAACTTCTGTCTTCTGTCTTCCCACCAGCTGGAAGGACCTGATGCCGCTGCTGGAGCAAACCCACAAGGTGGACCGCGGCTACATGTTCGAGAACTTTGTGTTCCCCATCTCTATCTTCGGGGCCCCACCCACCCACGCCGGCCACCAAGGGAAAGGCTGGCCGCAGGTAGAGGGGGTCAATATCCTGGACCACCTGTACTACGAGCCCCTCGACACCCAGAGCTTCCACAACTTCAAGATCCTGGTGAACCCGCGCGCCGTGCGCATCACCAGCGTGCACGGCCTGCCGGACTCAGCGCACGGATGTGTACGGGTGCCCAGCGACGTGGCACGCATGCACCACACCAGGTACATGCAGGTTTCCTTTTATTCATTCATTAAACTAGTGCAGTGCCCGCTCAAAACGGGCCAGTTCGGAACGGGCTGACTGCTTGTGCAGTGGATGGGGGATGGTTATGTGGAGTGTGTGGTTGATAGCTGGTCTACAGCCTCACCTGGCCCGAGTCAGACTGATTAGACTCTGGGGCTGGGTGAGGCTGCACACCTGGTGGTACATGGGAGTTCATGGCCCCCAGGATAAACCATCTATCAAGCAGATGTTACACGCTGCCGTGTTTGGTACACATGGCAGCGTGTAACATCTGCTCGGCTTGTACCATCTCCAATAAATGGATTTATACCCATTTATACTCTACCTGTGTCTTGTGTCTGAATGGCCCAGAAAAGCCACTCGTGGCATGTGGCAGGGGTAAACTGCTACATACACATTTAGAGATCTATGTTTCACACATTTTCAAATCTGACTATAGACAAACGGAGTGAGATAGAATTACACCACTCACATTTGTAAATAGTTGTGCTACAATAATTGGTGTGTGTGTGTTCCAGAGCGCCGGTTAAGACTGGACTGAAGCCAGAGGAACTGACTTTCGACGGGCGTCTGCTGGACTACAGAGACCGTCTTGTCCCCGCGGTCAACGCCGTCCTAGAGAAGTCAGGGCTCCTCCAGCCAGACCCCATATCCAACCATGAGCACCTCACACTGGGTGACTGAATGTATGGGGGGGAGGACATTGAGCCATGATAAGAGTTTTCTGTAGAGGGACAGGAAAGGGCAACGGATGTAGCTTTGTTTGGACAGGATTGTGGTCTATGATAACTTTGCAATCATTCTTTGTTGGTATGTCCTGGCTCTTACTTTGATATTCTGCGCTTAGTATTTTTGCACATCATAGAGGCCACGCCTGCCCAGGTACTACCAAACCACACAAGCGGGGGGGAGGGCAGAAACTCTAGAGGCCGCGTATCTGTTAGATATCCAGCTAAGAGTCGCTCCACGCGTGAATGATACAATTCCCCTCCATTTGCTTCATAGATAATATACCTAAAGCTAAACAAATAAAGTGAGTTAAAAGCGATCCTGTGTCGGCGGCCTTCTTCCTCTAAGAACATCACAACAAATCCTTACTCTACTGATAGTGGTTTACTGTTGTCCTTTCTCCTAACAAATGTACTTATTGTAAGTCACTTTGGACAAAACTGTTTGCTAAATGCCCTCAATGTAAATGTATTTCCACACAGTATTTTAGAAACGACTGCAATTTGGCTTTCTTTTGTATTAAGATTCACCCACTCCAGAGAACTTTGTGCAAATGGTGTTCAAATTGCAATTGAAAAGTGTATTGTTTGTTGTACAGCTTGTTGCATGCATGCAACACTCCATATTTTTTTCCTGTTTGCATCCAGACATGCTAGCTAAGGTTTACATGTGTTTGGGATTATGCAAATGAGATTTCTGATGGGATGATATGTCAAGTGGGATGCATTAGTTATTCTACTAATGCATGTAGCTATAAAATGCAGCTTTCTCTTAATATTAAGTTAATATTAAAATGAATGTTAAATTCCCTGTTGTACCACATCCGGTTGTAAATTCCGTCGCGGTGGGCACAAAAAGTTAATTAAAAATAATTTAACTTTGGACGGCAATGCCGTCTACCGGTACTGTTGCCGGTATTTTCTGCCGGCCTCACCTCATTTTACCATCCTGCTCTCGTCATCTAAACTGATATCCAGTTTGCCGTCTGCCTGCCTCCGATTTCTTTTCCATGAAATGTGCCTTCCAATCAGCGAACAGGAGGCGCGGCCTGAGAACAGTGACGTAGAGGTCGTGCGCGAATTTCAGTTATTGAGCGTAAGTACGGAGGCGGGCGGAACCAGGCTAATGCTAATGCTCACTGCATCTGCCGTTTGTATACTGCGCGCAACGTGGTTTCTGGCGCATGAAATACGTCACGACCAAACGTTAGCGATTGGTTAAGGCAGATCCAGAGTGGCACTGGGCAGAGCCAATAGGTTTTAAACTTCAACAGCACCCGCCTTCAAGTGAGAAATCGTTTGTCTCTACAGCACTGCTAGACCTTTAGTATGAATGAAATGAGTACGAAGGTCTAGTTAGGACTAGGCTACCTCCGTAGACCGCGGAGGCCGAAACGCTCCTGTCGCCTAGCAACCTTGACAGCTGCAGGTGACAATCAGGACACGGCTAGAAACAAAGTCTTATCTTATTGTAACAACCGTTAGTTGACGTACTTCATATGGCTAATGTCATTTAACTTTGGCAACATAATACCCTAACCTTACTTTCGTATTAAAAAAATGTTTAAAAAACAGTCATCCTCGGCCGCTGGGATGGATGGGGACGCCACTTTCAATCCAGTCATCACCGGCGCGCAATGCATCTTGGGATAGGTTTGACGCGAAGGATCCGTCCGTTGGGTCCTTAACAGGCTGGCCTCGTGGCGCCAGAATGGAGACCCAGCTAGCTTGCAGACCGTTATCCACATGAGGGTTCGTACCGATAAACAACAAAATACTGATTCATTTTGACTGACGGCAGCAAATTTATTTGGCAGCTAGGTAGGTCTAGCACGGCTCCGTCGGCTTTTTGGTGCTGGAAACACAAAATCTGTCAGACCAATCACAGCGTGAGGGGCGGAGTCGGAAGCCAGGTTACCATGACGACAGAGTTGCGACGGTTCTGTGTTAGAGGTAAACAACGGCTGCTGCTGCTGGCGAACGGCTGTCTCTCCACTCGGCTTTGGCCGCGACTCTTCAAGACTTGAAGATAACATTTTATTTGAGAAAAGAACAAAGAACGGCACTGAAGTCTTTCCTCGAAAATAAATATGTATTGGGAGTTTTGATTAATTACGCAGTCAGAGCCGTCGCTCTGACTACGTCACCTTCTTCGTTGCTCTGATTGGACTGCCAATGGAGCTGAGCCAGACCTTACATCTTTCTGATGTGGGTCTGGCTTGCCAGGCTAGGTGATTGCATTTATGCTTCAAAAATCATAAAAGTAGTGTTCATTGGTGAATATTATCTAGCTTAACAAAACGTGTGAGTATCATAAACGTTTGTTTGCCACAAAGCTTATTTTCTGCAATAATGCAAATTCCAATGGAAAAAAACCCATTGGCTTGTTGTCAAGGGAACACAGGAGCTATGGATGTAGCCGTGTTCTAGGGCGAGAACACGATAACTTACCTAATTAGTATGCAAGAATTCGCTCCCTGATTGGTTCGATCCTTGAAGCATGCTATTTCCGTTTTCTACAGTCATAGCGTAGCCGGGACATTTCCTAACCCTAACCCTAACCTAACCATAACCATAACCATAACCCTAACCCTAACCATAACCCTAACCATAACCATAACCCTAACCATAACCCTAACCTAACCATAACCCTAACCATAACCCTAATCATTAAAACGCAACCTGAATCATTAAAACGTTAACAAACATTTAAAAAAAGCCATCGCAAACAATTTCCCGCTCTCAAGAAGGCATTGAGACCGGCGACGAAACGCGCAGGCGCATCATGAGAACCAATGAAGAAGCCCGATTCTTAACATGTTCTGGGTACCATGTTCTCGGCATAGACATCTTATACATAGACGGCGCATCGAGCGCTACTGCCTACTGGCGCTGACGAGACGCGGGGCCGCCATCTTGGAGTGGTGATCCGCTCCACTCAGTGTCATTCGTCAGCGCATATAATTAATCATACCTCACTGAATACCACTGATTTTCACGCGGTTTTTTGTCATACGTGTAGCTATGATAAAGGACACATGTTTTGGCGTGTAATATTATTTTCACAAAATATAACCAATAGTACGGTATAATGTTAAATCTTACTTGTGAAATGTAATCCCGCGATTTCTATTTTCGACCGTCCGCTCATTTGAGCAGGAATACGCTGAACAGCAGCTCGGCATCCTTGTTTTCTTCTCCTGGCCATACGGTCAACTGTCAATCTATGCTGCTCCCCTCCCCCATCACCACTCCAAGATGGCCGCCGAATTTCTCGCGCCACAGCAGCCAATGCTCCGTCTATGTATAAGATGTCTATGGTTCTCGGTATCTGAAATACCTCGAACACAGGGAGACGCTAACTTCCGGGTTGGCCTACAGAAATACGTCATCAGAGAGAGAGAGAGAGAGCGCTTTTTTTATTTTTACAAGTCGAGCGGACTATTTAATATCTCCCGTATGCAGGCGTTGCCAAGCAACGTGGCCATAGCGTCTTCATAGCGTCAACGTCTTTCCTAAGTGTAAATTAAAGATGGTGTAAATAAACACTTTTTAACCTACACCCTCCAGCCAATCGGAGTAATTCTGTTTTTAATGACTTTATCAAGTAACTTTCCGTGATCAACGATGTCGGTAAATGGGCTGTGCTACAGCAGTAGTTGCGTGGTGGTGTTTAGCGCGTGTGGCGCGCTGGCCCTTTAAATAAATAAAAAAAGCAAGAACGAACATTCTGAAGGGGGGCAAAAGCGACAAAAGCGACTTAGGTGGAGTGGACAAGGTGGATTCCTCTTTGTGCGCTTTCGGTGTGAACGCACAGTTACAGATCAGATCAGCTGATGTGAAAATATGAGTTCATGTCCTTGAACAGCATACAGAATGAGTCCATGAGTGAGAGAGCGCTCCATTTCCTGTTAACATGTCAAACCGTCCAGGAAGTCTATATTAACTACAATTCATTGTGTTGTAGTCCACTGTGGCGTAAGTACCTGACTCATGTGTAACAGAGTTAAAAATAACCTTTATGATGAATTTCTACAAAATTGATATGCTTGTCTTACATATATATATATATATATATATATATATATATATATATATATATATATATATATATATATATATATATATATATATGTATGTATATATATATATATATATATATATATGTATATATATATATATATATGTATATATATATATATATATGTATATATGTATATATATATATATATATATATATGTATATATATATGTATATATATATATATATATATATATATATGTATATATATATATATATATATATATATATATGTATATATATATATATATATATATATATATATATATATATATATATATATGTATATATATATATGTTACTGTAAGCACATTACTGTAAGCACTACTAGCGTGACTGTAAACACTACTAGCATGACTGTAAGCACTACTGGCATGACTGTAAGCACTACTAGTGTGACTGTAAACACTACTAGCATGACTGTAAGCACTACTGGCATGACTGTAAGCACTACTGGCGTGACTGTAAGCACTACTGGCGTGACTGTAAGCACTACTGGCATGACTGTAAGCACTACTGGCATGACTGTAAGCACTACTGGCGTGACTGTAAGCACTACTGGTGTGACTGTAAGCACTACTAGCATGACTGTAAGCACTACTGGCGTGACTGTAAGCACTACTGGCGTGACTGTCAGCACTACTGGCGTGACTGTAAGCACTACTGGCGTGACTGTAAGCACTACTGGTGTGACTGTAAGCACTACTGGCGTGACTGTAAGCACTACTGGCATGACCTATAGAGGGAGTGTTGGGGTTGGACCTACAGAGGGAGTGTTGGGGTTGGACCTACAGAGGGAGTGTTGGGGTTGGACCTACAGAGGGAGTGTTGGGTTGGACCTACAGAGCGAGTGTTGGGGTTGGACCTACAGAGCGAGTGTTGGGGTTGGACCTACAGAGGGAGTGTTGGGGTTGGACCTACAGAGGGAGTGTTGGGGTTAGACCTACAGAGGGAGTGTTGGGGTTGGACCTACAGAGGGAGTGTTGGGGTTGGACCTACAGAGGGAGTGTTGGGTTGGACCTACAGAGGGAGTGTTGGGGTTGGACCTACAGAGGGAGTGTTGGGTTGGACCTACAGAGGGAGTGTTGGGGTTAGACCTACAGAGGGAGTGTTGGGGTTGGACCTACAGAGGGAGTGTTGGGGTTGGACCTACAGAGGGAGTGTTGGGGTTGGACCTACAGAGGGAGTGTTGGGGTTGGACCTACAGAGGGAGTGTTGGGGTTGGACCTACAGAGCGAGTGTTGGGGTTGGACCTACAGAGGGAGTGTTGGGGTTGGACCTACAGAGCGAGTGTTGGGGTTGGACCTACAGAGGGAGTGTTGGGGTTGGACCTACAGAGGGAGTGTTGGGGTTGGACCTACAGAGGGAGTGTTGGGGTTGGACCTACAGAGGGAGTGTTGGGGTTGGACCTACAGAGGGAGTGTTGGGGTTGGACCTACAGAGGGAGTGTTGGGGTTGGACCTACAGAGGGAGTGTTGGGGTTGGACCTACAGAGCGAGTGTTGGGGTTGGACCTACAGAGCGGGTGTTGGGGTTGGACCTACAGAGGGAGTGTTGGGGTTGGACCTACAGAGCGAGTGTTGGGGTTGGACCTACAGAGGGAGTGTTGGGGTTGGACCTACAGAGGGAGTGTTGGGGTTGGACCTACAGAGCGAGTGTTGGGGTTGGACCTACAGAGGGAGTGTTGGGGTTGGACCTACAGAGCGAGTGTTGGGGTTGGACCTACAGAGCGAGTGTTGGGGTTGGGTTGTCGTTCGTGTGGAGGCCTCGAGAGGATCACACATCGAGGTCCTTTCCTCGATATGTTGACAGGAAATGGAGATCTCTCTCTCTAATCTGTTTCCTGTAGCCTTGCCGGCTAACTAGCAGTGAAGCTACCATTATAAACCACGTCATACTGGCGTGTGGTTGGAGTCTAGCCTAGTCCTAACTAGACCTTGGTACTCATTACATTCATACTAAAGGTCTAGAACTGCTATAGTCTAGTCCTAACTAGACCTTGGTACTCATTTCATTCATACTAAAGGTCTAGAACTGCTATAGTCTAGTCCTAACTAGACCTTGGTACTCATTACATTCATACTAAAGGTCTAGAACTGCTATAGTCTAGTCCTAACTAGACCTTGGTACTCATTTCATTCATAATAAAGGTCTAGAACTGCTATAGTCTAGTCCTAACTAGACCTTGGTACTCATTTCATTCATACTAAAGGTCTAGACCTGCTATAGTCTAGTCCTAACTAGACCTTGGTACTCATTTCATTCATACTAAAGGTCTAGCAGTGCTGTAGAGACAAACGATGTCTCACTTGAAGGCGGGTGCTGTTGAAGTTTAAAACCTATTGGCTCTGCCCAGTGCCACTCTGGATCTGCCTTAACCAATCGCTAACGTTTGGTCGTGACGTATTTCATGCGCCAGAAACCACGTTGCGCGCAGTATACAAACGGCAGATGCAGTGAGCATTAGCATTAGCCTGGTTCCGCCCGCCTCCGTACTTACGCTCAATAACTGAAATTCGCGCACGACCTCTACGTCACTGTTCTCAGGCCGCGCCTCCTGTTCGCTGATTGGAAGGACAAACTTGAGGGAAAAGAAATCGTTCTAATGCTGCGTTCGACGGCATATGGGATGTGGGACTTATCCGACCTCCAACTAAGAAAAGTGCACTGGAATGCCTGTCGAAGTGGAACCTTCAACTGGTGAAGTCGGGGGAGCTCGACCCCCCGACCTCACCACAATTACGTCGGAGCAAAATGGCGGCGCCCATGGAATCACACGTTGTGAGAACGAATAGGCTATAAACTTTACTTTTCTGAGTGTAGGGTTGTTTTAGACACTGCAATTTTAACACAACTTGTTTTTCATATTATGGCGTGAAATTATGTCGTTATTCTGTTAGCATGAAGATATGTAAATATACCTTAGCCAGAACATCTCTAACACCGCCATATATCGTTACCCAGTGCTGGACAATATGTTAATCAATGTGTTATTGATACAATTGTAATAATTCCTCTAAAGAGACTGCGGTCGTCCATGTTTTCTGTTTACATTCCACTTCAATTACCTGGAACGCTTTGAAGTAGGAGCTAGTAGACTTCAGGTAGGATAAGTCCCACATCCCATTGCCGTCGAACGCAGCATAACATACAGCACTCCCAGACCTTATGCTGCGTTCGACGGCAATGGGATGTGGGACTTATCCTACCTGAAGTCTACTAGCTCCTACTTCAAAGCGTTCCAGGTAATTTGACACATTTCTAATGTGTCATTAATTTATTTTACATGACTATTTGAATATAAAATTGCTTTTTCTCCACTGGACAAATTACACACCTCTTTATTTGATTTTAGTGCTTCTATTTTATATTATTATTATTATTTTTATTTCAATAGCTTCCATGTCATGTGACAACAAACCAATACTGAATTGTATTACTGCTGTTGGCCAATAGGATACACCTCTTTAAATAAGACAACACCCTCTTCAACAGCAGGGACAGAAGCAGTGATGGAGGCCTTACCTCCAGAAAGGGGAGAGAGGAGAGATCTGGCTCCAAACCCTGGAGGCATCAGGTACATATGCTGTACACCACACATACCTACAACCAATAGACCAGGGGTCGGCAACCCAAAATGTTGAAAGAGCCATATTGGACCAAAAAAACAAAAAACAAATATGTCTGGAGCCGCAAAAAAATAAAAGCCTTATATAAGCCTTATATTGAAGGCAACACATGCTGTATGTATCTATAGTAGCTATATTAGCCTACTATAGAAATGACTAAGTTAACTACAAATACATAATGAGCCTTCATGATTAAATGTTTATTTTTCCTGCAGTGCATCCTGTAGCAGTGGTTCTCAACCGGTGGGGGAAACTCTCCCGGGGGGGGGGGCGCGAGTTCAAAAAGGAGGACAAATACGCGCCCGGCGCAGCGTCACGCCAGACGCGTATTTGTCCTCCTTTTTGAGAGCGCAATAGTAATAGGCGGTGGGCCGAGAGGCCGTATCGTGTTATCGACACTGTACAAACGATGGCTAACCTGTTTTTTTGTAGATCATCTCTAGAATTGCCAACAAACCGAGCAAAAATTGTTGCCACTCCTAATTGTCTCGCATATTTGAAAGCTGATAAGTTATTCAGCTAACTTTTCCTGGCAAACACAATGGGCAACTACGTCCAGGGTCCCAAATATATGACGTACTTACTGTAATTGTCCAATCGCGTGTCTATAAAATAGCCGCGTGGGTGACGTTTATGTCAACAAACCCGGTGTGGAGACAATAAGGAGGAGATGGATTTTTTAGTTAACTCAGTCTGTCGGCCTATTTAACTTGATAAAAAAGCCCTTAATGTGAAAGTACAGGTGATTGTTTTTACCGTATTAAGATGTGATTTCTCTTTATTCTGCTGCCATACGATGTCCTTATTTCTTTGTGATCTTCTTTAATAAATGCCTTGACTTCAATACAATGTTGCAATGTTTTGCTTGTGAATTTCACCTATCATATCACTGTTAAGATCACCACGTGATAATAAGCTAGTTTGTACAATTCTCACTCATGTTTGCTAGGCAGCATGGTCTGAATAAAATGATGGAGTGCTGTATGCATGTATCGAAGGGAGACGACCACATAGAGATCTAGGTTGTCCAGAGAGTGATGTAGCAGAGGAGGCAGTTCAGAAATTTAATTTAACATGCCATGAGCCTACTACTGCAGTGCCAACCAGCAGTGGCTATCATAGGCAATGCTACTGCCATTTCACAAATGTCACCAAAATCAAAAGAGCACAGAAGAGAAGAGAGAAGGAAGCTGCGAATGAAGGTTTGTAAAGACATATGAGATGGCCTATGAACTAATAGGTGAACTTAATATTGAGTTTGAACCCAGTCCAAGTTTGAATCTGTCGAGAAACAGTGTTTAGAGGAAAATACCACCACATAATGGTTCAAAACATACAAGAGAAGGAGTTGGCTTCATGATAGTAATTTTAGTACTACATGGTGTAATTACAATGGTTTAGACCAGTGGTTCTCCAACTTATTCCGTCAATCCCCGCTTTGGTGGATTTGAAATTGTATGTACTTCTGTTAGAGTGCTGGCAAAGCATTTAGTCAAGTCAAAAAAGGGAAAAGGGTGCACTATAAGAATGTTTTATTCTCTCTCACACACACAATGAACAAAAGGAAGAGAAAAACAACAATCCAGTAACAAACAGGTTTTCTACATTAATTATGAAGGATATAGCCTAAATCTGCTGTCTTCTGTTCATCTTTTAGGGCTAGAGGTAGGGACAGAAACAGAAGATGGTGAGGAGACTCCAGTAAAACGAGCTCTAAGGTCATAAACAAGCAATTTCTGTACATTCAAGAGAGCACCACATCTGCTACCTGTACAGTGTCTAATTTGCAAGGGTGTCAAACACATTGTTGAGAGACATAGCAGAAAACGGATCAGGGAAAAACTCCGTCAGTGTGAGACTATAAGTGCTGGGAAATTGCTTGTGGCAGCTCAAGGAAGAAAGGATGAGTCTCTCCTTCAGATCCAAGGTCGCGACTTGGTTGCCAGTGAGGCGCGATACCACCCCACCTGCTTCAGTGATTACAACCGGTGCCTGTACCTGTCAAAAACAAAAACGGAAAAAACTGATGGCAACTTGTATGAAAATGGTTACAAGCTTTTCTGTGAGACTGTCATTGAGGAGAGACTAGTGAAGGAAAAGGAGGTGCTTCGCCTATCAAAGTTGAATTTGCTTTTTGAGGGAATTTTACAGCAGACAGAGAAAGTAAACATAGTATATAAGCCTCAGTCATTAAAGGCCCGACTTCACAAGTCCCATCCCCACTTAAAATTCCACAAAGCATCTGCAACCTACCTTGTGTATGTGGACAATCTGTCA
>JAOPHQ010001045.1:0-22500 GCA_030340625.1 Merluccius polli | reverse complement strand
CCACGCAACAATTGAACATCACCTCAACAATTGAAAAGTCCCTCCTATCCGTCATCCATCATCCATCATCCATCATCCGTTGTCTCTTTGGTTCCGAAGATGGGATTCCCATATGATGAAGCTGTGAGATGTCTTTGCTACTACAACACATCTCATCATGATTGGACAACACATAAAAACAAAGAAGTATTGCTCGGAAATACACTTGGGTCACCTTAAAGAGGCCCCCCCCCCCCCCCCCCCCCCCCCCCCACACCGTCTCTCAAACATACTCTGCCCGCGTCCTGCGACCGCCGGGCCCCGGGCGCACCCCGGCCAGAGGGATGGGCGCGTCGCGGCGCTCCTGGGCGCTCCGGCGAGACGACGCCAGCAGGAGGACGCCGGCGGCCAGGTGCAGGACGCCGGCCGTCCAGCCGCAGAACAGCGCGCTGCCGAACTCCCAGCGGGGCACCAGCGCCGGCACGCTCTGGTCGAAGAACCTCACCGCCGTCAGGTGGGCCACGTGCGACACGGGCAGCAGGCCCAGGACGCCCGTGGCCAGGCACAGCGCGCCCCCCACCCGCCTCATCACCCGCTTCACCTCGGCGTCCTCCAGCCGAGGGTCGCAGGCGGTGACCGGGTGCGTGCCCGGCACGGCCACCGCCGACCCCAGGAGCCCCGTGGCCACCGCCACGCACATGAGGATGCGGGCCAGCTTGATGTCGGGCGGCAGGCCCAGCAGGCCGTCGTAGGGCCGGCACTCGTGGGCGCCGTGCTCCTGCACCACGCACGTCTCCCACAGGCCCAGCTGGTAGCTCTCGGTGGGCAGCAGCTCGGTGGACAGGGTCAGCCAGGTGGACATGAAGGTGGTGGCCAGGCACAGGAGCCAGGCGCCGATGGACACCAGCACGCCCAGCAGCTCCGCCACGCGCGCGTCGCTCGGGTCCATGCCGCCGCACCGCACCGCACCGCACCTCCCGCCCCCTTCTCGCCTCCCTTCTGCTCTTTGTAGGGCAGAGCCTCCCTCTTCACCGCCGGGCGGTCTGCTCTGCCCGGTCTGGGAGCTCCAGCATGGATAGTAGTACGGTCCTCCTCGCGAAGGAAAAAAAAAATCTCCTTAAGCGATCGGTGGTCCCATTGACAACACCCTACTGATCATCTCTGGCGGTGGGGGGGGGGGGGGCGTTGGGGGTCAGGGGTCGAGGGTGGGGAGCCAAGGAGAGCTACTCTCTGAACCGGGCTTCAGCCCTGTCCATTGACAAGCCTCTGGCCAGTCGCTTGGCTTTTGACCGCTCAGCGGAGGAGAGAGCAAGACAGACAGAGAGAGAGAGCGAGAGACTGGCGGCGGTGGGGTGGGGTGGCGGTGGCGGGGGGGGCGGGGGGGGGGGGGGGAGGTCGGAGGCCGGCCCCTGTAAAACAACAGCATCATTCAGCTGCTTGTAAACAGAGAGGTACACGGACACACACAGGATGTTGTTATATATTCAGACAGGATGTGATCGACGTCGTGTGGGACTTGGGGGTGTTTTACAGGCCTGCGCACACACACACACACACACACACACACACACTATGAAAGGCTTTTGTAGTTAATAGAGTGTCTCTCTCTCTCTCTTTTCTCCTGCATCTGTCTTTCGAGACAACTGCGTCCCAAGAATGGGTGCCGCCGGTGGGGTTGCTAGGCGAAGTTGAATAAAAATTGAAAGTGAAAGAGTGGCAGGCTTGGCTTCGAGTGCACTGCGGCTGTTTGGGCTTCACAGGCTCTACTAATCCACACAGGAACACATGTAAAAGAGGCAGTAAAATAACGGCGTGGGCGCTAGACTAAAGCAACGTTGCTTGGGAGAGACCACTGTAGATAATGAGTCCAATTATTGTCTGATTTTTTTAGGTGGATAATATCCACGCACTGCCGTGAGATGGATTAAGTTGACACTCGTCATTATTGTGTGTGGTTTGTGTGCCCAAGAGACAATCCTTGGTTATCTAACCACAGGAGGTCTTCATTTGACTCCAAAACAGAAGGAAAATACACAGAATAAGATAGGGAATTAACATACAGAAATTAAGGATAGAATCACTAAAGGGTGGACATGATGCTGCAACACGTGCAATCACAAACAGCGGACAGTAACAAGTCAAACATGGCACAAAAAAAGAAGCAAAATAAAATAAATAAATAAATAAAAATCACAAGATTTACAATATCTGAAATGTTTGCATCTAATAAGTTGTCCATCAAATGACACATAAATGGTGTGTGTGTGTGCGTGTGTGTGAGTGTGTGTGTTTTTGTGTGTGTTCAATAGTGCACTCTACCACACAGCGTTTATTATTATTATTATTATTATTATTATTATTATTATTATTATTATTATTATTAATGTATTTACTTTTAAATAACACAGAAATCAATCAAGTTTGGTCAAACCTTTGTGTGGTGGAAAAAAATAAATATTTTGTTTTTAATAAACACTTGCGCAAAATCCCAACGGCGGCGGCCATTCTCGACGCGTCGTTACGCTGACGCCGCTGCGTCACATCCAGCGCGAGCGTCACGTAGGTGACAGTTCGCGGTGCATTGTGGGAAACTAAATATCTCCGTGACGCCTGTGTGTGTGTGTGTGTGTGCATTTATTTATTTATTTATTTATTTATTTATTTATTTATTTATTTATTTATTTATTCATTCCTTCCTTCCTTCCTTCCTTCCTTCCTCCCTCCCTCCACATTTTAGCACGAAATGTAACATGTCCGCACCAACGCAGACGCAGAACCAGACCCAGACCCAGACCCAGGACCAGGACCAGGACCAGGACCAGAACTAACCGCCACACGGCGTTGTCATGGAGCCCACGAACATGGACGCCGGCGAAGGTAAAACATGTCGTTGCTTTTTATTTACGTTACCCAGCTCGCGCGTCTCCGTATAATGGGGACGTTGCCAATGACAGCAAATCCCAAATGTGTTTCAAAATTATAATAATTATAATATAATAATACGTTATTGCTGTGCGTTATTGGGTTGTGCTGCGGTGGACAGGGACCTGCTGGGACACACAGGCCATGGACGGACGGCGGTCCAGTCTCTTGGTTCCGGGTGTAACGGGGATCAGTACGTCTAGGGGGGTCTAAGGGGGAGTCCAGAGACCACCTCGTGGGTCTGGAGGACTGGTGGACTAATACTGGACCACCAACACAACACAACACGCAGACCCAAACCGCACCCGCATTAGTTAACCACCAATGGCTGCTGATGAGTGGCTTGGAACCAGTGGTGGAAAGGAACGCAGTACATTTACTCGAGTACTGCGCTAAAATTGGAGCTCATTTTCGTTTACTTCTATCCATATATATATATATATATATATATATATATATATATATATATATATATATATATATATATATATATGGATAGAAGTAAACGAAAATGAGCTCCACCTCTACCAGCTGCAACGTTAAGCTATGCATCGATGCATATAATCCAATAATATAGGCTACTAATGTCTTATTCTGAAAATGGGCCATTCTGCGTAATGAGTATTTTTACTTTTGGTATTTCTTCACAGTGTGGATCTGAGTACTTCTAACTTAATTCACTGCAACTTCATTTTGCATTCACATTATTATCCTTATTGCCTTCTCAGTTAAGTAAAACTTTGTGGTTTTGGTTGAAACTGTGTGACACAAGTTATATATATATATATATATATATATATATATATATATATATATATATATATATATATATATATATATATAAAATAGTTCATATATATCGCACCATTTGGTGGAGGCAGGTGGAGTGTGTACATTTATTGGTGTGGGTGACATGAGTATGGGAAACATTAATCCTAATAATATTATCACACATTATATAAACCTTCTTTACTTTATTATGAATGAATTAAAAACACTTTGTATAAATTCTCCTGGCGCCTCAAGGTAGCTCCCTTCCCCTCTCCAGTTGCAAGATGTTGTGTTAGTTTGCATTTGTAATCACCACTGTAGCCCAGATGTGTTTTGTCAGTTAACTATAGTCCAGACCATGAGAAGCCCTTTTGGTTTTACCTTCTGGCTGCATTATATCACACCTAAATATTTGAGTTGGTTTGGCCAACAACTCCAACTGCTGCAGCTAGTGATGGGTTAAATGCAGAGACCGTTGTGTAGTGCAATGACAAATCTCAATGATCTTAAAGTCAAGATTTGTTTCTAAAAACAAACACGTTAGAAAGTCATTGTTGAAAACATGTGAAAACACTGTAGGACCATGTAGTGTTGCATTGTGGAGTTAGGGTTCGTGTTTTTCTGTTTTTTAACCATTTTTGCGTTCAGGATTTTCTGGGCGGGCGTTAAGGGGCACCTGATGACGCACCGCGATTCCCCCTTAGCATTGCCCCGCCGCTAACAACCAGAGCGCAGTTGCGTTACTGCTTGTCACGCTCAATCGCGAGTTTGACAGTTATTAGTTTGACAGTTATTAGTTTAAAAGTTGAGTGAATACATGGCGACTTTTTTAATCATTCAAATTTGGCTGGGCGGTTAATAACACATTTTTCTATGGTGTGACAAACTCACATTTACTTTTGCTTTACATGGACTCTAATCTCAATCTTAAAATAAATAATTGTTCAACCAACCTAACCATGACGGCGTTCATGCTGTGCTCCACCAGTTGAGCTGGGACAGAACCAGTATGTGACCAGACCCGCTCCTCCTCTCTTTTGCCAGGCGTGAGCGCCGCCACCCCCACTGAGGAGATGAACGGCGCCAGCCACCTCATGGACTTTTTGGACGAGCCCTTCCCCGACGTCGGCACCTACGAGGACTTCCACACCATCGACTGGCTCCGAGAGAAGTCCCGGGACACCGACCGACACAGGAAGGTGCGGTCAAACTGACAGTCAGTTAGCGCTTCCTCGGTTTCAAACCCTCCACCGTAGCACACTATGTCTGCCACAGAGGAAAAGGTGTATTGACAAACTCAATATTGTCGGTCTAATGTTAGCTATGTGTTAGCAAGCTAAGACACTTGTGAACAGCTTTGTGATTTATCCACATTCCACTATTACACACGTTTCATACTGTCAAAATGCTTTACCTTAACTTACAGAATTATAGTTAGCCTGAAACTGACATTTAGATATATTTGACTTAACAGTGACATAATGCTTGCTGCACACAAAGGCACACACTGGGATCCTGAGTGTCAGTGTCAGTGTCAGCCCACAGCTTTCCCATTATTTCTGCTGATGCCTCGCGTCTTATTGCCTGTATTCACTTTTATCTTCTTATAAAGGCTCAGTTTTCCGGTTCGGCAGCCTATAAAAAGCAGCTTGAAGGCATTTTTCTGTTGTTTGCTCGCAGACTGAAATGACAAGGAGGCACCTTCACACAAAACAAAGTCAATGCAGGACACTGGAATGTGTTTTCCCCTCCGGTGTGGGCGGGATCTATTTGTGCTCTGTGTCTTACACCGTTTTGTTAGTTTAGTCTTTTATTAACAGTTGAGATGGTCTTGAATGACTTTAGAGATCCTGCATATTTCGTCACACAGACCAAAAGAAACGCATTGCATTACTGTATGTTAAATTTTGACATTACATTAACATTACATAGTTGTTGTTATTATTAAATTAATATGGTTCATTTAATACGTTTCTTATTCTAGTCATTAGTTAACAAAACTACAGCTCTCCGATCCCCAGAAGCTCCTGAAAGGTACTTTTAATATAGAATACTTTTTCTTCAATACAAAATTGCATTGGCATGTCGGGTTGACTCAAAATATCGGGGGAAAAAAAGGTTAGACAGAAACGACAACGTGATCTTAGTGGAAGCAAATCAATAGTACCATCCTACAGAGGGCGCTATAGTGCATTTGCTAAAAGTACATTTGGATCAACAGCGTTCTGTTCTGTTCGACCACGAATATTTAAAAAACAACATTGGACACTGACGGACCTGTAGAACCCGAACCCCAATGTTAAACCCATATGTTAAACCAGACAAAATACAAAATCACACACATAAATAAATCGGAATATTGCATCCCAATATTTACAGAATCGCTATCTCTACCCAATCCCACATCGGCATTCAGAAATAGAATAATAATAAAAAACGGACGCTAACGGACACCACCTCCCTGCGGCTGCTCACTGTTTCAGATCACGAGCAAGAGCAAGGAGTCCATCTGGGAGCTGATCAAGAGTCTGCTGGATGCCTGGTCTGGATGGGTGGTGATGCTGCTCATTGGACTGCTCTCGGGTAAGGAAGGACCAATCGCAGAGCTCCGTTTATTTTTTGTTTTATTTTATTTTTTCGATTTGTATTTTGAACACAATTAGCCCTACGATCATTCTTTTCGGTTAATCATTTAGTCTAGATAGAAAATGTCAGGAATAATGGCAAATGCCATCGCAGGTTACCAGAGTCCAAAGAAATGTCTTAAATGTGTTTGCTTTATCTGCTTTATCTGAGTTTCTGAAGCGGCAAGCAGCCAACGTTTGGTATTTGTACTTGATACATGACCTAAATGATTAATCGATTATACAAATTTGATCCGATTAAGTTTCTGTCGCTCGACTAATTGATGAATGTGACTTAATGCTTTTCAAGTGTCTCAAGGGCTCCTTTTTAATGAACGGCCAAGGCTTGTTGCGATTCTACATGTTTTTCTTATCGTGGTAGACAGCGGCCATGTTTTACAGCGATGGTTGCCCATGACTCGTCCATTGTTGTCCCAAAAGGGCATTTCAAACAAACCCCCGACACGTAAACCTTTTTATTTGGCCCCTCAGACTCCATCCATGCGAGTTAATTCAACACTCATTTCTTCCTCTGTGTCCGTGGCAGTCAACGAACCTCAGGTCTTAAATGTTAAACAACAAAATCCGCACACAAAATCACAAAATCCGCTTCAGACGGTCCGCGCTTCCGGTTGGTCCAAAGCTGAACAATGTGTCGTTGGAAGTTGCTCGTGGTTCATGGTTGCAGTGCTGCAGTGTGTGATGCGTTGGTGACCGTGTGTGTAAAAGGTTTTATAGGTGTGTCTGGCTCTTTGTGTGTGTGTGTGTGTGTGTGTGTGTGTGTGTGTGTGTGTGTGTGTGTGTGTGTGTGTGTGTGTGTGTGTGTGTGTGTGTGTGTGTGTGTGTGTGTGTGTGTGTGTGTGTGTGTGTGTGGCTCAATGCTGTTGTCGCCATGGCAATTAGGGCTCCACAATTTATTGCATATTAATGGAAGGTGCAGTTTCGGCCTCTGCAATAAACAAATTGTAAAAGGTTGCAATTAATTCATAAAAAAATGAATACAATACCTTTTTTTTAATATACAGTAGGCCAGTGATTCTCAACTGGTGGGTCGGGGGCGTTTTGAGTGCCATGAAGCTGTGCAGCCCTAATATGAGCAACCCCCCCCCCCCCCCCCCCCCACCCAGGCACGCTGGCGGGTGTGATCGACCTGGCAGTGGACTGGATGACGGACCTGAAGGAAGGGGTCTGTCTGTCAGCCTTCTGGTACAGCCACGAGCAGTGCTGCTGGACGTCCAACGAAACCACCTTCGACGACCGCGACAAGTGTCCCCAGTGGCAGAAGTGGGCGGAGCTTATGACGGGGCACTCGGAGGTTTGGGCCTATTTTATTTTGTTTGTGGATAATGATATAAGATAAGCCAGTGAGTTGGTAAGGAAAGCTCATATGTTGTAACCCTGCTGTGGTTTTCTGGACCTCCCAGGGGGCGGGGGCTTATGTGTTGAACTACCTGATGTACGTCATGTGGGCGCTGCTCTTCTCCTTCCTGGCCGTGTCGCTGGTCCGAGTCTTCGCTCCGTACGCCTGTGGCTCTGGGATCCCCGAGGTGAGCATGTCACCTTCCCTTAAACCCTCCCAGTATAGCATACAAGAAGTACACTACACCACCAGTAGCATGTCACCTTCCCTTAAACCCTCCCAGTATAGCATACAGGAAGTACACTACATCACCAGTAGCATGTCACCTTCCCTTAAACCCTCCCAGTATAGCATACAAGAAGTACACTACATCACCAGTAGCATGTCACCTTCCCTTAAACCCTCCCAGTATAGCATACAAGAAGTACACTACATCACCAGTAGCATGTCACCTTCCCTTAAACCCTCCCAGTATAGCATACAAGAAGTACACTACATCACCAGTAGCATGTCACCTTCCCTTAAACCCTCCCAGTATAGCATACAAGAAGTACACTACATCACCAGTAGCATGTCACCTTCCCTTAAACCCTCCCAGTATAGCATACAAGTAGTACACTACATCACCAGTAGCATGTCACCTTCCCTTAAACCCTCCCAGTATAGCATACAGGAAGTACACTACATCACCAGTAGCATGTCACCTTCCCTTAAACCCTCCCAGTATAGCATACAGGAAGTACACTACATCACCAGTAGCATGTCACCTTCCCTTAAACCCTCCCAGTATAGCATACAAGAAGTACACTACATCACCAGTAGCATGTCACCTTCCCTTAAACCCTCCCAGTATAGCATACAAGAAGTACACTACATCACCAGTAGCATGTCACCTTCCCTTAAACCCTCCCAGTATAGCATACAGGAAGTACACTACATCACCAGTAGCATGTCACCTTCCCTTAAACCCTCCCAGTATAGCATACAAGAAGTACACTACATCACCAGTAGCATGTCACCTTCCCTTAAACCCTCCCAGTATAGCATACAAGAAGTACACTACATCACCAGTAGCATGTCACCTTCCCTTAAACCCTCCCAGTATAGCATACAAGAAGTACACTACATCACCAGTAGCATGTCACCTTCCCTTAAACCCTCCCAGTATAGCATACAAGAAGTACACTACATCACCAGTAGCATGTCACCTTCCCTTAAACCCTCCCAGTATAGCATACAAGTAGTACACTACATCACCAGTAGCATGTCACCTTCCCTTAAACCCTCCCAGTATAGCATACAGGAAGTACACTACATCACCAGTAGCATGTCACCTTCCCTTAAACCCTCCCAGTATAGCATACAGGAAGTACACTACATCACCAGTAGCATGTCACCTTCCCTTAAACCCTCCCAGTATAGCATACAAGAAGTACACTACATCACCAGTAGCATGTCACCTTCCCTTAAACCCTCCCAGTATAGCATACAGGAAGTACACTACATCACCAGTAGCATGTCACCTTCCCTTAAACCCTCCCAGTATAGCATACAAGAAGTACACTACATCACCAGTAGCATGTCACCTTCCCTTAAACCCTCCCAGTATAGCGTACAAGAAGTACACTACATCACCAGTAGCATGTCACCTTCCCTTAAACCCTCCCAGTATAGCATACAAGAAGTACACTACATCACCAGTAGCATGTCACCTTCCCTTAAACCCTCCCAGTATAGCGTACAAGAAGTACACTACATCACCAGTAGCATGTCACCTTCCCTTAAACCCTCCCAGTATAGCATACAAGAAGTACACTACATCACCAGTAGCATGTCACCTTCCCTTAAACCCTCCCAGTATAGCATACAAGAAGTACACTACATCGCCAGTAGCATGTCACCTTCCCTTAAACCCTCCCAGTATAGCATACAAGAAGTACACTACATCACCAGTAGCATGTCACCTTCCCTTAAACCCTCCCAGTATAGCATACAGGAAGTACACTACATCACCAGTAGCATGTCACCTTCCCTTAAACCCTCCCAGTATAGCATACAAGAAGTACACTACATCACCAGTAGCATGTCACCTTCCCTTAAACCCTCCCAGTATAGCGTACAAGAAGTACACTACATCACCAGTAGCATGTCACCTTCCCTTAAACCCTCCCAGTATAGCATACAAGAAGTACACTACATCACCAGTAGCATGTCACCTTCCCTTAAACCCTCCCAGTATAGCATACAAGAAGTACACTACATCACCAGTAGCATGTCACCTTCCCTTAAACCCTCCCAGTATAGCGTACAAGAAGTACACTACATCACCAGTAGCATGTCACCTTCCCTTAAACCCTCCCAGTATAGCATACAAGAAGTACACTACATCACCAGTAGCATGTCACCTTCCCTTAAACCCTCCCAGTATAGCATACAAGAAGTACACTACATCGCCAGTAGCATGTCACCTTCCCTTAAAGTTTAAGGGAAGGTGACATGCTACTGGTGATGTAGTGTACTTCCTGTATGCTATACTGGGAGGGTTTAAGGCTTAAACCCTCCCAGTATAGCATACAGGAAGTACACTACATCACCAGTAGCATGTCACCTTCCCTTAAACCCTCCCAGTATAGCATACAGGAAGTACACTACATCACCAGTAGCATGTCACCTTCCCTTAAACCCTCCCAGTATAGCATACAGGAAGTACACTACATCACCAGTAGCATGTCACCTTCCCTTAAACCCTCCCAGTATAGCATACAAGAAGTACACTACATCACCAGTAGCATGTCACCTTCCCTTAAACCCTCCCAGTATAGCATACAGGAAGTACACTACATCATCAGTAGCATGTCACCTTCCCTTAAACCCTCCCAGTATAGCAGTGATGCTGCTGAAATAAAAGTCAGAAAGACTGACTCACATGTGATGTGGATTGTTTTTGGAAATATGCCTCATGATATACAGCCTCTAGAAGTGTATGATTCAACTTTTTCCCATGGTCTAGTGTGTAAGAAAAAAGTACACAAAAATCGCAATAAATCATAATATCGAATCGCATTGCTTGTAGAATCGCAATACTTCGAATCGAATCAACACCCGAGTGTTGCGATAGCGTCAATTTTGGGAGAATAAGCACATCGTCCCCGCCCACATTGCCCCCCCCCCCCCCCAGTAGTAAACAAACAGTAGGGTCTCACCTTGGTCGGCCTGTGTCTCACTTGTGGTTCTCGTCCCCGCTCCGCAGATCAAGACCATCCTAAGCGGCTTCATCATCCGGGGCTACCTGGGCAAGTGGACGCTGCTGATCAAGACGGTCACCCTGGTGCTGGCGGTGTCGTCGGGCCTCAGCCTGGGCAAGGAGGGCCCCCTGGTGCACGTGGCGTGTTGCTGCGGCAACCTCTTCTGCAGCCTCTTCTCCAAATACAGCAAGAACGAGGGCAAGCGACGCGAGGTGAGGCCCCCCCCCCCCCCCCCGCCCCAGGGACACGGACGTAGCCGTGTCAACACTGGGGATTTGAAAATAAGGGGCCGTTTTCCAGAGCCCCGCGTGGTAAGGGGTGGCACCTTATTTTACATCGCTGTGGTCGTTCGTCCTGTTTTTGCGCGCAGGTGCTGTCTGCGGCGGCGGCGGCAGGGGTGTCCGTCGCCTTCGGCGCACCCATAGGTGGCGTCCTCTTCAGCCTGGAGGAGGTAAGGGGGGGGGGGGGGGGGCACACTGCTTCACTACTGCAGTATCCTTTCATCCACTCACTTGTTCATTCTGTCACTCTCTTTGCTCCAGCTCATGGTTTTCACTCTCTTAGGCAGAGCCCACTTGATATGCATGTGGGGTCGCAGGAGATTGCTGACATGAGCTACAGATATTTGATGATCCATTTTTTAACAAACCTAAAGGTCTCAGATGTCCTGTATATATACAAACTGACTAATGATTCATAGCATGATTGGGTAAAAACAAGTTGTGTGGAAGCAGATGCACAGAAGTTAAAAGTTGGGGTCGCAAACATCTAAGGCCTGTCTCTCTCCATCTCATTTTCTCTCTTAGTCTCTCTGTCATTATGCCTCTTATTCTGTCTGTCGTCTCTAGGGAACGACGACACTTTCTTTCTGTTATCTCTCTCTCTCTCTCTCCCCCATTCCGCAGGTGAGCTACTACTTCCCGCTGAAGACGCTGTGGCGCTCCTTCTTCGCAGCGCTGGTGGCCGCCTTCACGCTGCGCTCCATCAACCCGTTCGGCAACAGCCGGCTGGTGCTGTTCTACGTGGAGTACCACACGCCGTGGTACATGGCCGAGCTGGTGCCCTTCATCCTGCTGGGCGTGTTCGGCGGGCTGTGGGGCGCGCTCTTCATCCGCGCCAACATCAGCTGGTGCCGCCGCCGCAAGACCACGGTGCTGGGCCGCTACCCGACGCTGGAGGTGATCGTCGTGGCGGGCCTCACGGCGCTGCTGGCGTTCCCCAACCCGTACACGCGCCGCAGCACCAGCGAGCTGATCTCGGAGCTGTTCAACGACTGCGGCGCGCTGGAGTCGTCCCAGCTGTGCGACTACATCAACAGCCCCAACATGAGCCGGCCGGTGGACGACATCCCCGACCGCCCGGCGGGGCCCGGCGTCAGGATTGCCCTCTTGCAGCTGGCGCTGGCGCTGGTCTTCAAGGTCGTCATCACCATCTTCACCTTTGGCATGAAGGTCAGTCGGGTTAGACTTTAGGTCAGACTTTCTTTCGCTTTCGTATTTGTTTTTTCGACCAGTCTTGTTGCTGGCGGCAGGGATCTGTTGGTGGAATATCTCCATAAGGAAACAGGAAACAAGGCCTAACTCCGCCCCTTTCAGATAACCGACACTCATTAACCGACCATTAACCGTTAACCGATGAGCATAATCCTTTTGCGCCGCGCGTTAAAGCGTCACAACACAGCGACAGCTCTTTGCCGATTGAACGTACAGTTGAGATAAAGTTGCTTCTGGTGTTGAGTGTACGTTAACGGATACGCCCCCATCCCCCGCTCACCAGATCCCGTCCGGCCTCTTCATCCCCAGCATGGCCGTGGGGGCGATCGCCGGCCGCATCGTGGGCATCGGCGTGGAGCAGATGGCGTACCACCACCACGACTGGATCATCATCAAGAACTGGTGCCGGCCCGGGGCGGACTGCGTCACGCCCGGCCTCTACGCCATGGTGGGCGCCGCCGCGTGCCTTGGTGAGCAGCTCGGTCCCCGGGACCCACCGCTACACTACCCTCGTCTCACATCTCTATCCACTTCCTTCTAGTCCTTCAAGACGATTTCATGGGTGGAGTATTTTCCCCTCCTGGCTACGTAGCCAAGCGTGTGACCGATTTCCGTACTTCACACGCACATAACGGCATTTTGGACGTCGAGGAAGTACTACAAACGACAACGAAACGCCCCCCCTACAATCCTGAGTTCGTTAGCGGACTTTAAGATGTATATTCACATACTTTTCGACATTGTCCTGACGAGATGCTCGGTAGGTGTGTAGTGGATACATCCCTCTGTGATGTGTTGTGGTTATTTTACGTTTTTTAGATCAGTGACCATTAGGGCTTTGACTTTTTCCCAAAAATCATATTCGAAGTTTGTTTGTTTATTAATATTAATATTCGAATATATTGGAATATTTATTAATAATATTTTGACAATGAAATGCCTTCAGTAAGACCTATATGGTATAAAACTTAAGTTGTATATGTTTTGTCCACCAGGGGGTAGTGTATCAGTCAACGTCAATAGGCAGGCAGAACCTTTATTCATTAAAGGTCAGACACAAACTGTGTATGCATTCGGTTTCATCAAAAATAGGGATAAGGCTAAACTGTCAGACTAAACTGAACAGACAAAATAAATAAAGGTAGGCCTAAAAATAAAAACCCATCCTACCCGCCATTAACAAATTGTTTTGCTCACATTAAGATCTGGCTGGCTGCAGTTTATTTGGCTGCAGACTTTTTTAAGTTATTCGCCAAAAATACCAGATGATTCACATTTTCTGGCTCTAGGGAAGAACATTGCTTTGTGACTATGTTCTGTTGGTGTTGACGCAGCCATTGTTCTGCTATAAAATACAAAATTGGCGCAAACCAGGACGCTAACGTCACCTACAGGAGCCCAGATGACCAATGATAGCCTTGCTAATAGGGGTTATGCGCAACGTACTTTCGCATTCCGCGAAACAGGTCTCATCACATTATTGTATTTATTAATCCACACTTCCAGACCGTCACCGGGGCTTCAGAGTAATGTGTCCGAGGAGAGTACCCCTCCCCCGGACGCACTCGCTAGCTTTAACCGCTGTGTTGTTTTTATTTTTTAATCCGCACTTCCAGACCGTCACCGGGACTTCAGAGTAATATGTCCGAGGAGAGCAGCCCTCTCCCGGATTCACTCGCTAGCTTTAACTGCTGTTTTATCCCGCTTCTGGTACTTTACTGGCTTTGACATTTTCTTCTTCTCACTAACATTCAGATGTTAAAATCAAATAAAACGCCAACAGCTAGGCCAAGTCAATAGATGTCGCCGTCAGTTGCTACCAGCTTTTCCGACAAGCGGAAGTCAGGAGACCTGTTTTCCGGTTTGGTCACGTGACGCTCGGCATAAAGCCTATTAGCTCGTGATTCACACAACTTCATCAGGTGTGAAAAAGCGTCGGAATCTGAATTGAAAACAACGTTCAAGCAAAGACATTTACAATAAATAATTCCCATAACAAGTTCGAATATCAAGGGCTGCCTAATATTCGTTTGAATATATATATATATTTTGATATTCGAATTATATTCGAATAACGAAGTTCGGAGTCAAAGCCCTAGTGACCATCGGGCGCGGCCTCGCTCCTACAGGGGCTTTGGCTTTTTCTTGAATAACAACGACCAAGATTAGTCAGAAAATCGTATATCTGTTTTTATAATCGATTCATCATGTAGGTCAATTATCAAGTACAAATACTATACATTTGCTGCTATTATAAAAAATGAATACTTTAATTATTCTTGGCTGCCTATCAGGTAAAGTGAGCACATTTAAGACATCACTGTGGTAACTTGTGACGGCATTTGCTATTATTTATGACATTTTCTAGCCTAAATGATTAATCGCAAAAATGATCAGTTGTTAGATGGACCGACGATCTGAAAACAATCGTTGTGATGTGATGTCCTCACCCACTCCAGGGGGCGTGACGCGGATGACGGTGTCCCTGGTGGTCATCATGTTCGAACTGACGGGCGGCCTGGAGTACATCGTGCCGCTGATGGCGGCGGCCGTCACCAGCAAGTGGGTGGCCGACGCCTTCGGCAAGGAGGGCATCTACGAGTCGCACATCCAGCTCAACGGCTACCCGTACCTGGACGTGCGCGACGAGTTCACGCACCGCACGCTGGCGGCGGACGTGATGCGGCCGCGGCGCAGCGAGCCCCCGCTGGCCGTGCTGACGCAGGACGCCACCGCTGTGGAGGACGTGGAGGCGCTCATCAAGGAGACGGACTACAACGGCTTCCCCGTGGTGGTGTCGCGCCAGTCGGAGCGCCTCATCGGTTTTGTGCAGCGCCGCGACCTGACCCTCGCCGTCAGTAAGGGAAACGAGCGCCTCGCCGTATTCATACACTTAATACTTAGACTTATCTCCACACAAGGTCTGGCTCTACTCACTATCATTCTGGCATAGGGGGGGAAAGAAAACGCTCTGTCTGGTTTGTATTCCTTTAACCAATCACAATCGTCCAAGCCTGCCATTGGGCGACTGAAATGGTCGCCCAATGGCAGGCTCTGGGCGGGCTTATACCCCACAACCTACATCCGGTAAGCCAGACTATATGTTTACTGACTTTATACTACAACATCTACCTGTGTCTTGTGTCGGAGGGGCCCAGAAAAAGCCTTAGGTGGCTTGTGGCAGTGTAGCAATTGACCCTGCCACACGCCACCTAAGTGGCTTTTCATTTATTGGCACCACAGGTGTGCAGCCCCCCCCCCCCCACAGCCCCAGAGTCTAATAAGTCTGACTCGGGGCCAGGTGAGGCTGTAAACCAGCCATCAACCACACACACTCAACAGGTATATTTTCTCTAAAAGAAGAACAAACAACTGCACTTAAAGCTTTTGTTGATAAGAAAGATGTGTTTGCCGCACTTCCGACAGGATTTGGTAAAAGTTTAATTTACGTACCTCATGTCTGTTGCTCTGATTGGTTGTAGGTCTATCCAATCGTGTCCAGAGGCATTTAGGTCTGCAGCCCGTTGATAACGCCCCTTGGAAATCTAAAATGAACCGAGAGGTTCCAGACTAATACGCGTTTGCAAACTGGTCTGACGATGGTCAAACTTGGCTCCACGAAAAAGGGCGTTGACTCTTGCAAACGTGCCGCAAATGAAGTACAGTGACTACTCTATAACTTACCCCCCCCCCCCCCCCCCTACAATCCACAGAGACGGCCCGGCAGAAGCAGGACGGCGTGGTGAGCAGCTCGGTGGTCTACTTCACAGAGGACCCCCCGCAGCTGCCCGCCGACAGCCCCCAGCCGCTGAAGCTGCGCCGCATCCTCAACCTGAGTCCCTTCACCGTCACCGACCACACGCCCATGGAGACCGTGGTGGACATCTTCCGGAAGCTGGGGCTGCGCCAGTGTCTGGTCACCAGGAGCGGGTAAGGGGATAGCCTGATGTCACAGACAGAACCGTCCACCTGGTCCCCGCTCCATAGACCAACGCGTCCGCCTGAATCTAACGGCGCTTGAAGACGACACAGACGCGTAGCCATGACAACATACTGGTTTTGCCGGGGTCGCGGAGTGAATACGCGCCTGCGATATTGAGAAGACACGCCTTAACATACCTGGATTTAGAACGGCCTCGATAGCAGCGTCTGTCTTGTCTGTAGCGGTCGCCATTGCTGTTATTTCTCCTCCTTGGTTCTGGCGCACAACTTGACAACAGCTTGACAACGTTAGCGTTAGTAGCGTTAGTCCCGCCCATGGCGCTGATTGGCTAATCGTTAGTCCCCCTGCGGCACTCAGTCAACTCTCCAACTCAGTGGAGTGGGCGGAGTCAAAGGTCTGGACCCAGGCTAGGTCACCCACGTTTCCTTTTTAATCGTGAAACTAAACGACCCCCCAAAAAAACGCGTATCCCGACGTATCTCCGTCTCGAGATGCATCGAATTTCACACACCTGTGGTTGACTGACGTCTTCTTGAGTGCCGATACGATGTGTGTATCGCGATTTAGTCAATATTGCGATTCAATAAATACAGAGATTCGATGTTCCGATGTTTTTGTGTGGCTTTAAAAGTAAAGAATCGCGATACATGTATGAATCGATAAATCAAATTTCCCCCCCCCCCATCCTACCATCTTTCCGCAGGCGCCTCCTGGGCATCATCACCAAAAAGGACGTTCTGCGACACATGGCCCAAATGATGAACCAGGACCCAGAATCCATCATGTTCAATTAGCCGGGGGCCGCGCAACGCTACTGGACTGTACCGCACTGTACCATAGCTGTCAACATTAGGATTTGAAAATGAGGGACATTTTCCTCCCCGGGTGGGCCGTCCCACACGCCCCCTCCCACTGTCCACATAACCCCTTACATCTAGACACAAGGGGACACACAGTGAATCCTAAAATCACCACTTGGCAACGACTTGCTTTAAAATATCAGCGCAAGGATTGGGTCAACTAGGTCAACTACATGAAGTAAGTGACTACAATTAAGCGGGTATTAAATGGTTTACGTACTTAAAAGCCTTTTATAGCAAAGGTTAAAAATACAGGGGGGAGATTTACAGTGGAATATTTAAATGGGAGGACAGCAGGAGAGATGGGTAAAATACGGGAGAATCCCGGGAAAAACAGGAGGGATGACAGGTGATGACAGATGCACTGTACAACAAAGCTATATATATATAACATAATAACAATTAATGAATTAACCGAAGGAAAACACTGTTCTTTAGCAAACTACATTGTTATTGGACTCGGCGGCTCTTGCTTTTTAAAAGGCGCAAATGAGTGTTGCCGTCTGTTGTGTTGGTACGTCGTTAGGGCCTCCCCTGGATCAAAGGAGTGACAGTGATTTTCCTGTGATTTCTTTTTCATTTAAAACCCGAAACCATCGCGACATGCGGTCAATATTCACCAGGAACCCGATACATCCCCTCCAAAATAAGATACTACATTTTAATTAACATACTGCATTACCATTAACATATAGGGGACCGTACGTCCCCGTTTCTGATGGCCTGTCCCCGGCTGGACCAGTCTCTGGAAATCTCCCTGTTTTAAAAAAAAAATAGGATTTTTAAAATAAATGAATAGATATTGAAAAGGCAAAGGTTCTAGTTTGCTAATGAATATTAATTTTGAGACAATTGGTAATTTGTCTTCCGTCTATCTGATAGGCTGTGACGTGATGACTATCGACTTTATACCATATGACCGATCAAAAACCATAGGCTATCACTACAATATAGAACCGATCATAACCAATAGGTAATCAATACAATATAGAACCGATCATAACCAATAGGTAATCAATACAATATAGAACCGATCATAACCAATAGGTAATCAATACAATATAGAACCGATCATAAACAATAGGCTATCACTACAATATGGATCGATTCCCTATTCCTACTTTGGATAGTTTTTGGCTGGTTTACCAAAGCTTAATTCACATAGTAAACCATTGGTCATGTATGACCTGTCTGTTACAACAGAACTACATTTACCATGATAATGGGCAAAATATGTCAGATATTTTGTTAGTATATGGACCACCAAACTACAAATATCCCCATTTTTCATTTCAGGAATCTGGTCACCTTATATTAACTGTATTATTTACTCTGCAACACTAATTGCACTGATGACTCCTCCGCAAACGAATCCGTCTGCGGCAACATGGCCAGCTGCTAAGAGGCTGTTACATGAGGGCTGCAACGACGAGTTGAAAATGAGTTGAATCTGATTTCGATAATCGATTAATCGTTTCACTACAAATACCTAACATTTTAAATATTTTTTCTTGTCAGATAAGGCAAGCACATTTAAGACATCGCTTTGGACTCTGGTGGCATTTCCTTTTCATTGTCGAGACTATAAATGATTAATCGACGAATCGAATAAAATAAAATAATCGTTAGTTGCGGCCCTACATGAAATATCATCGTTGAAATTTAAAGAAACTCCACGGCAACAAGCGACATAGCCACAAAGAAGAAACAGGCGTGGCCGACAAGTGCGCCCAAACATGACCTGCTGTCAAATATCAAAATGGCCGACTTGTGCACACGGGAGTGAAAGTAATGTGTGTACAGGAAGTAGGACGGTTGAGCGCGGTGGATGTGGACCAACCAGAAGCCAGCTTGAGGTGCTGCCTGTACATCCAGCTGGCTTCCATCCTGATGACTGTAAGTTTGTTTTCTTATTGCGTTAATAGGGCTTGTACATCGCAATGGCCGCCGCCATTTTGGAAGCATAGCAGCATTGTCATGCTAGTTATGTTAGTAGCAAGGGTTTTTTGGCCATTTTTTAGTAATTCATCGTGAAATGATCTGTCGTTATGGGGAGACGTAGTTGTGTTTGAAACCGCCGCAGCGTTTCTCACGTGAGACCAGGTTACGGTATATTTACGTTGATTTAGGATTTGACAGGACTACAACTTTCTGGAGGCCTCTCAATATGGCGGCTTATCGCCAATAAAAACTCCCATGATGCATTCTGATGTACAAGCCCTATATGAGGTTGTATATGGTCCCCCCCCCCCCCCCCCAGTTGTCTTTGTCCTCTGGGAAATGTAGTAAACTGAAGCACTCTGTTCTTAAGGTTTGTTAATTGTATGCTGCTGCCATGTTTGTTTATTTATTTGTGTCTGTAACTGTAATATTTGACTGACCAATGATACCGTCTGGACATGTTGGTACATTTAGTGTATTTAAACTAAACATGGAGCTGACCAAGCTATCCTAATACCAAGTGCTCTCCTCCAATAGATCACATTCGCCGGGTTAAATGTCGCCTGTAGCATTCGTTATCCATAGTAAATCGGTTCTGGCGGCGTTTGTTGCCGGTGTCGTATATCAACGTGTCAAGTATTACCAAGACATTTTTATTTGTACACTTTTTTACTCCCTCGCTGCTCTTAAGAAGTATTCATTCTATTTATGTCATTCGTAACACCTGTGCTTGTGCTACTATGACGAGGCAAAATGTCTGCTGTGAAGAAGCCTACGGCGCCGTCGTACTACTACTGTTTTTCTGCTGCATATCCTGTATACGCAGCCGCCACACGGTGCCGTGTTTGGATGGACGGACAAGAGGAGTTTCTTGTTCTTCGTTTAGCCGTCATGTTCCCTCCGCCGATGTGGAAAATGAAGAATATATTTGGGAATGTCCAAGAATTGCACATAAAACCGTTAATAGGTCACACCCCAGTAGCCTATGAAAGACATCACTACATTTGACGTGTGCTCTGTATATGCGCGTCTTTATCCTGGTGTGTTTTATTTGTTGTATAAATCCGAGTTGGGATGGTCATGGATTCAGAGGCGCTATCCTCAACAAAATACAATTCTTTTATTGTAAAAATGTATTTTGAAGCGGGAAGAGAATTGTGGTTGTGTTTTATTTTTAACGTCAAGAACACTGTTAATATGCGGCTAGTTTTTGTTTTTAATTCTGTTTCAAAAATACATACATGGTACAATAATCTAACTTTTATATTTGCACTCATCTTGCACTTTTATTTTGAAAATTGTGATTTGTATAGCGCTTTTAAGCATAATTTAGAATTTGATTGCGGTTGATCGTGGAATAAAAGTGGATTTGTTTCCAACTGTTTGTTTCTTCTTGTATACTTAATTCACAGAGTGACCTCTGTGTGACTGACTGACTAAATGACTGCTTACCTCTGTGTGACTGACTGACTGCTTACCTCTGTGTGACTGACTGACTGCTTACCTCTGTGTGACTGACTGCTTACCTCTGTGTGACTGACTCACTGACAGTGACTGACTGCTTATCTCTGTGTGACCGACTGACAGACTGACTGCTTACCTCTGTGTGACGGACTGCTTACCTCTGTGTGACCGACTGACTGACAGTGACTGACTGACTGACAGTGACTGACTGTTTACCTCTGTGTGACTGACAGAGTGACCGACTTCTTACCTCTGTGTGACTGACTGACTGCTTACGTCTGTGTGACCGACTGCTTACCTCTGTGACTGACTGACTGACAGACTGACTGACTGCTTACCTCTGTGTGACTGACTGACAGACTGACTGCTTACCTCTGTGTGACCGACTGCTTACCTCTGTGTGACCGACTGACTGACAGACTGACGGACTGCTTACCTCTGTGTGACTGACTGCTTACCTCTGTGTGACTGACTGACAGAGTGACTGACTGCTTACCTCTGTGACTGACTGCTTATCTCTGTGTGACTGACTTCTTACCTCTGTGTGACTGACTGACAGAGTGACCGACTGCTTACCTCTGTGACTGACTGCTTATCTCTGTGTGACTGACTGACAGAGTGACTGACTGCTTACCTCTGTGTGACTGACTGACAGAGTGACCGACTGCTTAACTCTGTGACTGACTGCTTACCTCTGTGTGACTGACTGACTGACTGACTGACTGCTTACCTCTATGTGACTGACTGACTGCTTACCTCTGTGTGACTGACTGCTTAACTCTGTGTGACCGACGGACTGCTTACCTCTGTGTGACCGACTGACTGCTTACCTCTGTGTGACAGACTGACAGTGACTGACTGCTTACCTCTGTGTGACAGACTGACAGTGACTGACTGCTTACCTCTGTGTGACTGACTGACAGAGTGACCGACTGCTTAACTCTGTGACTGACTGCTTACCTCTGTGTGACTGACTGACTGACTGCTTACCTCTATGTGACTGACTGACTGCTTACCTCTGTGTGACTGACTGCTTAACTCTGTGTGACCGACGGACTGCTTACCTCTGTGTGACCGACTGACTGCTTACCTCTGTGTGACAGACTGACAGTGACTGACTGCTTACCTCCGTGTGACTGACTGCTTAGGGACTGTACGATATTTAGCGGGGTGGGAGGGCCGGTCGCCAGACGATCGGGTTAAAATTGTTCTGCCTGGCCCTCCCCCCTGGTAATTTTTTTTTTTCCGGGGCCCTCCCCCCGGCTCAAAAAAATTCTCCTAGGCCCTCCCCGCTACGTGAATCAAATAAAATTGGTCGGAAAATGACGTTTACAAGGTTAAAACGGCCACATAAGCACACACAAGGGCGTAACTTTGGGTCTGCCATTGGGGGGGTTAAACTCGCGGCATATTTATTTATTTATTTGTTTATTTATTTATTGAATCATTTTCTTGTGTAAAAGGTGACATGCCAATTTGCCGTTCTTGTATTAGAAATACAGTGCGATACTTTCACTGATTTTGGCTACTTTTTGACTATTTATGCCATAATGACACAGTAGTTAAATTCAGTGTTTAAGCACTAGCCAACAGTGGCAGCTTCCACCTAATTGATTTTGTGTGTGTGTTCACTATCTTATGAAAAAAACACAACAACTTAAAGATTAATCAATTGCATCACTGTATTGGCACCTACATGCAGCAAATGTATTATGCACAATTCAACTCTCAAACACATCACACAATACAGGGTGGCACACTGGAGTGCAGCTTGCACCTCTATTCTGAACATGGCAAACTGATTTCACATATTGGTGGGCATCACCAGTTCAAACTAACAAAATCTAAACAAAAGCATGTAAATACAAAAGAAGGCCCATCTGTCAATCACATTTGAA